>JAAGAY010136788.1:0-22782 GCA_011801015.1 Ardeotis arabs | reverse complement strand
CTGAGAGTCCTTTGTATCTTCCATTAATCATCTTAACTATGTCCTCAATGAAATCTTCATTATTTGAAGGCTTATGTCGAACCTCAAAAATATAATAAACACATGCCAGAGAATTCTTCAAGTGGGCAAGCAATCTATCAAACAAACCTATTATTCTACTTCTTCCAGTATAATAAATGCAACATTCTGCCATTTAACCAAAATTACTAGATTCTCTTTGTACAGTCAGATTACATATCAAAAGTCCATGGAAAAACAAGTCCACAAGTATTTCCACGAAAAATAATAAAAACAGCTGTGGTCAAACTGAAAATATAGTACAACACAGTAATTCACAACTTTTTGCGATCATATGACATATATTCCAACAATTCAGAAGTAGTGTGAGCCTGCTACCTACTTCTCCCCTAAACACAGTCTATCTACTAAGGCTTGCTTACAAAGACAGAGCAGCCTAAGCTCCTCTGCAGATGACAGCGAGTTCAGCAAGATGAAGTCATGAAAGCACACCATCGTTCAGTTGAAAAGCTAGTTATTATTAAAATATATAACTGAAAATCTATTCTAAAATCCATCAACAATAACTTACAGAACATAACACGACTGCGATGCAGTCCAACAAACAGGTCATAAGACATACCTCATAGTAAAGATTGGGTCGGTTGAAAGATGCAGTAAAGGTAATGCACTTCTGAACATGCAAAATTTTCTGAGCATCCTTTAAAACATGATTTGTAGCAGTTGCTGTCAATCCAATCAAGGGAGCATTGGGAAACTGTCTTTTCAAGATACCAAGAGATTTGTAGTCTAAGCAAGAAAACAAAAAGGAGAAAGAAAAATATTTCTCATACCACAGAAACAAAGTTTGAAAAGATATTAATATAAGTAGCATTCAAATAGGGTAATACTGCAATAAATGTTATTACTGATCAATTTACCACATAATTAATTTATACATCCAAATGAAGGAATAAAAATGTTTCACTTATCAAAACACATGCTTTCTCTTCTAAGTTTATAAAAGCAGCCAAAATTCAGAAAACAAAACATACTGGAATAGAAGTTCTTAAAAAGTCATAAAAATGTAAGTGGCATTGCATTAATCAACATTCAGGTTATTTTGCAGGTCTATTTTTACAAATAGCTTTTCCATATACACAGCTTTGCTAATAAGCAATATGGAATTTAGATATACAGACCAGGCTATACTCAGGAAAAGATTTTAAAGACTCGGCGCTGACAATCTCTTGCTGCCTTAGGACAGAAATGCAGCCAGAAATACATACCCAAATTCCATGTTGCCTCTTTAACCAGCACAGCTCTTTGCTCAGACACCACTTTTTAACAAAACTGCAAATGTTGATTTTTACAGTTACTATTGCTTCAAATGAAGTTTTCTTTCAAAGGCAAAGAAACAGTAACTAGTAAGTAGGAGTCTTCGTCTTCTACAACTGACAAGATAGGAAACAAACCTAAGGACGCTTTCTTTCCCTGCAAGTCTAGGGCATTTGTTTAAACTTGCTTTAGAAGTGATTAAAATACATCTCATTAATCTAAAAAATGCTCTACCTCTGTCACTCAGAGTGTTAGGGAGCGGTGTACAGAATGATACTTTTTCATGTAGTGGCGGATTGAAGATGACTGTACTGTCCATATTAAAGATAGCAGCCAAAATTTTCATTTTATTAAGGTCCAATTAAAGCAAACTGAATTAGGAGTTTTTCAGAATGCTGGCAGCAAAATCTACATTGAAATCCCCGCCATTTGCACGAACTTCGCTCCTGAACAAGGATATAGTAATTTGTGAATTAAATTTGAAATCCTTGAGCTAACACAAGTACTTGCCATACACTAAGTATTTACTTAACACATGAAGAAAGCACCTGGCTTTATTTCAGACCTAACTCTATTTATTGATGCCCAAATAACACTGAAAACTGGATTTCTAATGAGCATACCAGGCCTGAAGTCATGGCCCCATTGACTACAGCAATGGACCTCATCTACAGCAATGCGAGCAAGACACCCTGCTTGATAAGCTTTCTCTAGCTTTGACATGAACATTTTGCTTTTTGCAATCTTCTCCGGGGTCACATAAATGAGCTTCAGTTGCGAATTTCTGTTTAGCATTTCGGTATGAACCCACTTCACATGTTCCTGTTCAAAACAAAAGAAGAAATCAGGGGCTAACAAACTAGGACAATATACTGAAGTTGCTTAGCGCTAAGATCCTTAAGGGGTTATTAACAACTCATAAGGGGTAATTAACAGAGACTGATAAACTGCTACATAGTGTTTACCACTACTGTAAGTCTTTGCAGAAAATCATTATATATAAAATATTAATACTTGTAAAATCTGCCACAGAATTTTGAAAAAGCAAAATATTAAGTACTTGTCTTCACTTCATCATGTGGGATCAGTATTTTTCCAATAAACTATTATGTACCAAACATACCTGTGGTACTACAAGTGTAAAATAATTTCTTACACACAATTATAATCTTTATTACTAAGTTTTCAAAGTGTTCTGCCTCAAAGCAGACTCCAGGTTTAGCACATGGCATCAAGCCACTAACCTATCAAATCCAGTGTCACGTGCAAGTTAATGACTGTGGCCTCCTGGTAGTCAGGAAAATATATTTCACTGTAAAAAGCACTTGACTAATGACAGGAAATAAGTTGCTTCGTGGCCTCTGTATCAAAGAGCTTACCATCCTAAAGTAAGATAAATAATTATATGTAAAAGCCTGCACTGCTCAACATGTCACTAGTGGACAAAAATCACGTACTCCAATCTTCTTTTAAGTCTAGAAACTGAGTAAAAATCTACAACATACATTAGCCAAAGGTACTTCACATCCTCTAAATAGCCCCATGAAATCTATTTTTCCCATGAAAGGTGTTAGTTTACTTGTGTTCCTGTCATTAAAACAAGAATGCAAGATATTTATTCAAATGAGCCATATCACAGCAGGTAGCTTGGCAAGGTAATGTTGACGGAATGGCATTAGCTGATAAAACTGCCATTCATTCAATATTCAGAAATACCATACACAGAGGCAAGACGGTGGCACATACACCACAAACACCACGAAGACTTGGCATTTACACATACCTTACTGCTTGAGGCATTTAATAAAGTTGCAGAAATACCAAGCTGTTCCAAAACCATGAGCTGATCTTCCATAAGTGATATCAAAGGACATATCACGAGTGTGAAACCTGCAACAATCAATCATTGTGCAAATTGAACAGTTCAGATGTCACAAATACCTCCTCTAATGCTTCTTACCAATGCATCAGCCTTGTTCTGAAGGAACTGCCAAACATGAGCTTAAGCTTCACACACAGTAAAAGATTCCCCTCCTAGATAACTGACAAGTGAGTGCTGGGTCACTTAAGGATACTTCTTATCAACTGCCCGTAACAGGCATCTTCTCTTAGAATCTAGATCACAAACAACTGGGCTGCCAGAAACAGAGTATAAGAACTAATATACAAAACAAAGAAGTTGCATTCACATGTGTCTTGAGGTGCTAATTTACCACAAAATTAAGCATTGCTAGTTATTGGTAAATTTGGTCTTTGTTAATAAGTAAACTTCCATGCAATTTGATGGGTTATTTAAAAAAAAAAACAAAAAAACCCCAAAAAACAAAAACCCAAGCTTAAAAACTAAAAAAAGTTGGATACTTATTTTTAAAAATTAATATGCAAAGTCTCTCCCAAATAATCTGAAGATAAAACTTGAGAGTGAAACAGACAAATAACAGATATTCGTACTTCAATAATTTAGTCTGTATATTGAATTAAAAGGGAAAAAAAGAAATAAAACAGTGACAAACTTTTTAAAAGTTCTTTCAGTGTTTAATAATATAGTGTACTGAAAGGAACAGAGATAAATTATTCAAATCTAAATCACATCTAAAAGGCACATTTATTTTAATGCTGCTATTGCATCTTCAGAAAAAATGAAGTAAGAGAGAAACGCAAATATTTCTGGTAAATCTTTCTCTTGTATCTTTGCTCTTTTTTTCCCCATACTGTGATATTAGACACCAACATAATGTTCATTCTCCAAATAACCACAAAAGGGAGAAAATATATCCAATTGTTTATATATGGCCTTTTCTTCCCGTACATACCATCAGAACAGACAGCTGGTAACTGATAGCAAAGGCTCTTTCCACCACCTGTAGGCATGACAAGAAATATATCCTTTCCTGCCATTGCAGCATTTACTGTTTCAAGTTGCAAGGACCTAAACTTCTGGAGTTTAAACTTGCTCTGCAGTGCAGTTTTTATCTTCTCATACCACGGAAAATCTGTTAAGGGAAAAAACCAAACATTTCATAACCAAGTTCCTTAAAATGTAAGCAGGACAGCCAATTTACAGATACAATAACTACATCCTGAAGAAATACAAACTTAGATCTGGGAAAGCGTTTAAAGATTCAATAATGGCACAGAAAAAGGTACACCCAACCCAAGTCTGTTGTTTACAAATTGTTTTGTAATGTGGACCTTTGAAAACCCTATGAAAGGTAAACACAATCCAACTCCAGACTAAAGGCTCTCATTTGCACACAAATGTGAACTAATGCTAAAAACTCACAAGCAGATGAAGAGCTTCAAAGTGCTAATGATCAAGTTAAAGGATTAGTCCAAAATTAAATGGAAAAGAAAAGCTTACCCTGAAACTAAATAAAACCAGACACCGAGCCCTACAACAGTCTCACTACTAAGTTGCCCAAATGCTTCCCTCATACAAATGCGGTGATTATAAATATTATAACAAAGGCAGAGCTACCATTTTTCAATATATTCCAGAAGCATTTATTAGGAAGAAAAAATTAAAAAAAGGAGGGGAGGGAAAGTTTAATCTTCCCCAAAATAATCACTCCAACATGCTTATACTAGTTTTTTCTTTTCTTCAATAAAGAGCTAAAGACTGCATCATTTAAAGAGATAATTCTGTAAAAACTTAAATTTCAGATGCATCAGGAAGCATATTAACCACTTTCATATTATTAAAATTAAAATGCAGAAAAACCGTGGGAACTCCAGGCTACACTGCATGCAATGCAAGAATTAACTTTGGTACTTGAGGTAACATTGCTTCCTATTAACAGAGATCACAGCCAAGATCCAAGGCTCTCTGAAACCAAGAAAAGCCCCCCGCTGACTTGTGAGCTTTATACAGGGATCAAATCTAGCTACTGCTCTTCTTCAACATGTAGATACCATCTGATTGCAAAGATGTTAGTGTTCAAAGCCTAGGAGGAGAGAATTAGGCAGAAAGTCACTCAAAACAAATAGATTTGTTCAATAGCATCAATTTGTATAAAGTATCAGTATTCTTACACATGCATAACATCTCGAATATGGACAAATATGGATTAGACTACAAAATTAATTTCATTTTTTAAAAAGTGAAAAAAAGAGAACACATAGAATAGATACAAGCAGAAACTAAAAACGCATTTCTAAATTGTAAACAAAGTAAAAGGGGGGGGGGGGGGAACCTAATAAAAAGATCTGAATTGAATTTGGATAGGCATAACATGGTCAAGGCCCACCAGCTATCCAGGACTTCAGTTAACGTTTAACCTGAAAGGCAGCACTTTCAAAAGAAGAGCAGCCCTCACACCCCCATGAGGCACTTGCCACTTGGACTAACTCTACCATAACAATGTAGTCTATATTACAGTCAGCGTTCATCTAATTTGCATAATTTGGTAAACTGGTGAGGCTACATAACCCATGGCAGACACAACCAATGTCCTATCTACTAAAGCAACAAGAAGTAACTTTGAGACTGTAACTTCGAGACTCCTGAACTTTGAGACTCCTGAAAAGATTCAGAGCAATTACTTTTAGACCATAAATACATAGAGAATATATGTACTGCAATATACCCAGATTTACTCTGGGATTCCAATAGCAAATCAAATCATAACTTTCCAACAAGAAAAGAATAAAAGTAGTTTTAACAGGCCATTCTTGTGATAATTCTGTCCAGAAGAACTCAGATTAGTATTTAGGAATGTCCAGGGAGTTAAGTACAAGCATTACCCTGTGTAATTAAGATGGCAGGTCACCCAGCTGAACAAAATGAAACAGGACAATATCATTACTCAAAAAAAAACTCTGTATGAACACTTTTTTCCCCTACTGAATTAGTTTACTTGTGTGTCAGAATATTTGAATTTGACTCCGCAAACCTTTTTTGTTCCATGCCTCGGCTGAGGTTTCGGTGTCTTTACTTCCACCTGCCTCCAAGTCTCCTGAGGACTGCTTTATCAGATTCTTCACTCTCATTTTCTTTTGAATGAGTTCCTGCTGTTTATCCACAAGCTCCTGAATCTGCATCTCCACTGCCTGCAGCTCATTTTCAATGGAAACCAGTACTTCCTCCAGCACTGAAGGGAAAAGCAAGGTGAAGACAGCATAGAGACTACAGTCACGTGCTAATCCCAGTTTTAAAGGATATTGTATTTCCTTTGTTGATTGAGAACAATCAAAATTAAACACAAACCAAAAGCATCTAGAGAAACAGACAGCCTGACAGGCTCACTGACAAGAGGATAGCATCTAATATTGTATATGTCATGTAAAAATACTTAGCAAGGCTTAACAACATATTTCTTATATAAGTAGGTCATATATACACAGGTATACTGTAAACTGTCATCTCCAATGCCGTATATCAGAGACGTGCAACACTATCATTGCCTGCATTGATTAACAGAGAAAAAAACAGATCACAATCTAGTTTCTCAAAAGCAGTAAACACTTGAAATTGTTTTCTTTTCTGCAGATGCACATTAAGCACTGAAAACTATATGGCATCTGCCCTGATACTAAAGCTGCTGTGTTACAGTGAAGACAATGAGTACTCCAGCCAATTCCAAGGTGAGTACAATATTAGAACACTTTTAACAGAAAGCATTTACATTTGAGAAGCAACATTAATCTCACCAAGTAAAGGTCTTCTGAAGATGGAAATAAGGATGTTAGCAAAAAGCTGTATTTTATGCACCCAGAACTCCCTTCTGTGCAGAACCAGAGGATCTGCTGAATGTCAAGGTTTGAACACAGGGGACAAAAGCTTTTGCAAACAAAAGCCATTCTTCAGATCTGAAAAAATCTGAAGCAAATACTCCCCAAAAGCTTGGGTTACATAAGTGAATCTTTGGGGGAATCTGCCTTTTGACATCCTTATGCCAACCTGGGCCGCATCAGAAGAAGAGTGGCCAGCAGGCTGAGGGAGGCGATTCTGCCCCTCTATTCCACTCTCATGAGACCTCACCTGGAGTACTGCATCCAGCTCCGGGGCCCCCAACATAAGAAGGACATGGACTCGTTGGAGCGAGTCCAGAGAAGGGCCACGAAGATGATCAGAGGGCTGGAGGACCTCTCCTATGAGGACAGGCTGAGAGAGTTGGGGCTGTTCAGCCTGGAGAACAGAAGGCTCTGGGGAGATCTTGTTGTGGCTTTCAATATGTAAAGGGGGCTTATAAGAAAGATGGGGAGAAACTTTTTAGCAGAGCCTGTTGTGACTGGACAAGTGGCAATGGCTTTAAACTAGGAGGTAGATTTAGACCAGATGCAAGGAAGAAATATTTTACAATGAGGGTAGTGAAGCACTGGAACAGGTTACCCAGAGAGGTGGTGGATGCCCCATCCCTGGAAACATTCAAGGCCAGGTTGGATGGGACTCTGAGCAACCTGATCTGGTTGGAGATGTCCCTGCTCCTTGCAGGGGGGTTGGACTAGATGACCTTTGAAGGTCCCTTCCAACCCTAACTATTCTATGATTCTATGCATCTGTGTGAATTACAGATTGTGTTCTAAAATCCAGTCTCCAGGGTTTAAAAGAATAATTAACACATACCGCAGCATGCCAAGTGTGTATCAATTATTTCAGAGCCAGGTCAGAAAAGCTTAAGAAGAAATGTCTTCCTTCCCCACTGCCCCGCAAAATAAGAGATTTTGGCCCAAGCATAGCAGATAAGATAATCTTCTTAAGGAAGCAAGTATGATATAGAAAAAGTAATCCTCATGAAAAGTGGCACAAAATGAGGACATATGTCTTCCTAAACACCCACTGTTACTCAGCAGGAACCAGTTGAAAGTATCTTAAAATATGAAGCATGTTTTCAAAATACTGAAAACCAAAGTAATTTCCTTGACAAACCTGCTTTTGCTTTTGTTTTTATGTAAGAAACAAAAAGTTATCCAGTTAAAGAACTTCTTCAAATCTGAAGTATAATAACATAGAACTCACAAACTTTTTTTTCTGCATACATTAATACAAATAACAATCAATAACATCAGGTGATTTAATCTGTTAGATAAAAGATAGCAAAATGAACATATTGAATACTAATTTTGGATTACCTGCAACAGCTGTCATCTTTGAAGATTAGAGAATGTTATCCTTAGGAGACCTTATTTAACCAAGCAACTGCCACTAAGAATAAAATAAAAAAAAAATTTTAGAAAAGAAAAATTATTTCATTACTAATCCTTCTAAACCTAAAACAAAATTACTGCAAGAGATTCTTCATTAATAGAGGAGATGTTAATAAAACAGTTTAAGTACTAGTTCATTCTGCCTATACAAATACACCCAACTAGAAAACAACAACACACTTTTTCCCATCTGCAAAAGGGACAGATACCAACCCACAACCAATTCCTAAGGCTATAGCTTTCCAGCCTTCTAAATTAAACCATGTGAATTTTGACCAACTCATAAATATTCTACAAGAGGCACGGTCTAATATAGACAGGTCATTCGCCTACCTTCGAACTATCTTTTTTTTTTTTTTCTTATCTCTTCAAAGACTATTTTACAGAAAAGTCTAAACAAATTATATTGTGCCCCTTAGAAAAGTAGCCATCATAACACCTAGAGGATCTTCTAGGAGGAAGTAGAAACGTAGTTTGGTTTAGAGAAGGGGGACTGGTTTTGACTAGATCATAAGTAACATGAACTTAGAATTCTATTTATTGGCTAACTTTCTGAACAACACTCTTTCCCATATTATATGCTAATAATACAAAACTTAAGAAACTTGATAGTCTCTCACTCTCGTTGAATTCTGAACTATTTACTACAAACATCGGAGCAAATCTGAGAGAAGGTGAAAGGGAACAAATTCAGTGGACCCTCACTACAAGCTGATCCTAACATAACAAATATTTTACTGCATTCCTATAAATGAGGAGAAATTATGTATAAAAAATAATTTGTGACTAACACATTGACTTTACCAGAAGAGGTTATAATTAAGAATAAGTTAAAGGTCCATACTTCAGGAAGAAGTTGACTATTTTACAAGATAACTCGGCAACATCCAGGTCACCCACATAAATTGATTTACACAGTTCTGTCTTTATACCACCTGCCACTTGCACAGAAGCATTTGGAAATATTAGTCTCCTCAAAGTACAGAGCAAGTAGGGACATCCAGAAAAATCAGTACCAATGGCACAGACACACTGTAAATGCAATATGCTATTCCTACACCCCCTGTAAACACTATCTTACAAAAATCACCAGGCTGATAGCTCAGGAAACATAAGCAATTTTCTTATCCAAGGAGCGGGAAGAGAATAAAAATTGCTTATGAAAGTTTCTCTATATGCTTCTACAGCCCCACAAGTCTTTAATTTAGCTCCTGTCTCTGAAAGAAGTGGCTCAGCATACCTCATAAATGACTCTATACCACCACTGCCAAAAAAAGACCCCGATTACCTTTTAATTCCTCAAAAATACAGCTCCTAAGAAACTGAATACTGATGAATGCGTATCTTATAAACCAGTGGCCAAAACGCAAGTGGAAGCATCTTGTCTCTTAAGTCGTTTACCCCCACTGTAAACCCAGCTGAATTCCTGTGAATTCCTCACATGACAGCCTTTTCTAAATAGAACACCAGTGGGGAAAAGGAGCCCTCTAAGCAGATCAGACTGGCCGTGCCTAAACCACACAGATCAGTAACCAGCGTCACTGTCCACCTTGCACAGATTTAAATCAGTGTCCCAGCGCTGGAAGCTGTATTACCCCACCTTCTATCCAGCCTCCGAATTAAAGCTCTTCAGTCCCAACTCTAAGAAGTGAGTGATGCTAACAGAGCATTATCAAACCAAGAACCCTTGGAATTGGGGAATAAAACCAACAATAATTACAAAAGCATGGTGTGTCACCTTAGAGGTAGTTTAACTGGGTAAAAAGATCCAGCCACGAAACCCTGAGAAGGCACATTAAAAAACAAAACAAAACAAAAAAAAAACGCATTAAGAGAGAGAAAAAAAAAAAAGCCAAACCGACAGCAAGGAGATCTATTTACACCGGCCGTTTCAGCGTCCGTCACCGGTAGGCCGGACGTCAGGCGCGGGACGAAAAGCAGGGAGCGCCCGCCTCACCGAGGCGGCCCCGTACCTCCAGCCGCCCGGGACGGGGCTGTCAGGGCCAGGCAGGGACCCCACCTGCTCGGCGGGCGGAGCGGGGGCCGGGCCGGGCCGGAGGCCGCTGAGAGCCCGGAGGCGGAGGCGGGCGCGGCCCCGCCACTGCTCCCCGCTCGCAGCCGGCAGCCGGCTCCTCGCTCGCCCCCGCCTCTTCCGCTGCCGGCTTCCCTCAGCCAATCGCCAAGAGGTGCCGAGGGCGAGGGTGCCCACGTGCGTCCCCTCTGTCCCAATCAGCAGCGGTCCCGCGAGGCGCCCGTCCGCCGTAACGAAAGCAGAGAGGCGGGCGCCGAGACGGGAGAGGGCGCAGCTGCGCGAACAACGCGGCCGCTGATTGGCGCTGGCCCCTCCAATCGGCGGCCCCCTTTCACCCGGCGGCGCGGCGAAGGGGGCTGCGTGTTTCCGGAAGACGTGGCTGTTGCAGCCGCCGCTTCTTCTCTGCCCCGCGTCCAGCCCCGCCGCCACCATGATCTCCCTCTCCGACACTCAGAGTAAGCGCCGGCCCCTCGCCACCGGCAGCCTGCGGTGGGAGACGGGGAGGCGAGGGGGACCCCGGTGGCGGCCGCCGAGCAGCGCGGGGCGGACCTGGCCCGTCGGTCCCGGGCCCACCCGGGCCCTCGCCTTTGTTCGCGCTCTCGCGGCGCGTTGGTCGCAGCCGTTGGAGCGGTCGGGACTCAGGGCCGCTGTGGCGGAGACTCTGTCCCCTTCCTCGGCTCACGCCCGCTCGGGGCCCCGGCTGAGCGCGGGATGGGAGTTGCCGAGGAGGGGTCCGGCTTGTGCAGGCGCGGGGGGGGCCGTCGGCAGGCCCCTGTCCCACCCCGCGGCGCTCCCCGACGGGCACCGGCTGGAAACCAGCCGGGGGTGGGAACGGGAGGGCGCAGGCGGAGCTCACCGGGCCGCGCCTGCCGGCATCGCCGCTTCGTCAGGGCTGGTAAAACCACGCCTCGGGTTTGGCGGCGGTACCGTGAGCTGCCGGGCAAAACGAGAAGCGAGGTGGGATGCGGAGCTACCGAGGAGCGCTCGGCGGGGCTGGTTCCCTCGTCCTTCGGAGGGCACTGCCACCGGCGCCGGCGTTTGCCTTGGGTTGTGAGATCTTCCGTGTTGGCGGGGGTGCTGTGATGCGACGGTGGCGAGAATGAATGAAAACTGAACGGTAAACAAAAGCACCAATTAGGTGAAGTCTGCTAGTATGCCTCCGTGTGGACATTAGTGGCTTGGAATCACTTAATTATATCTTAGTGGCTTTACAGTGTTTCTCTTAACTGGCTGTACGTTTGCAGATGATGCTGAGGGGGTTTTATGTTGAGCTCATTCTGAAGTGAAAAAAAAAAGTACTTTTATGTGACCATAGTTCTGTTTTCACTGAGGAGAAATGCTGAAAGGGAAATACAAAGGAATCCAAAGAGAGAGATTCATAAGAGTTTAAAATGCAAGGCAAAGGAGAATGGTCTTTGACTTAAATAATATCTCATGTATAATGTGTTTCTGGCATGGTTGCCATGAAAGGAAATGAGTCTGCTTGATAAACACTGTAGTGTCAGTTATGGAGGGGCTAAGTGTGAAAGATGTAGAAAAGGAAGTTAAAAGAACTAAGTTTAGCTGGATAGCAGAATGCTGGAAACAGAGGTATGGGAGAGCCAGTCAAGGCCAAGGTTGAAGATGGGCAGAAAAGCAGACTAGCAGCACTCAAGATCAAAGATGTCTTGAGAAATTCAGGTGCTGTGCTCTGTTACTGGGATAGGTACTAGCCCTTGGGGTTAATTTTTAGGTTTCAGATTGATTAAACCCTTGTGGGCTTTGCTTTTGCCTGTTCTCCCATCCTCCTGTCTAGGATATTTATTGGGGATGGGAAATCTCTTCAGAAAGAGGAGATCTATTCACTGTTTTTCCTTTTCTTGGTTCCTCATTTTGAACCTTCAGCTAACTCCAGTTCTGACTGTGTTGGTTTTAACTTCCAGAGCCAAGAGTAGTAAGTAAAGGGGGAGGTCAGGGGTTTTTAGGGTTTTTTTCACTGTTTTTTCTGAAATTCTGAAAATATTTCATCAGATGTTTTTTAACTCTACTGCTGTCTGGAAAAATATGGAGTTTGCCTAGAGTCACTGGTGGAGTGGCATGATAAATGCTGGGAGAGGGCCACTGCATGAGCTGGTGTTTGGAAAGTTAAATTTGCAGCTGTACTCTAGAACATTTTTAAAATTATTTCTTGAATGGAGCTATAAATCACCAGTAATGGCAAAAGAAGGTACTTAGTTTTTCCTAAACAAATTAATTTTTCAGTACTAAAAAATACTGCTAGCAAAATAATAATTTTAATTTAAAACTTTTCATAACCTATAAACTACACTAATGTTTGTCTTCCGAGAGCCTATAGTGCATGTTTCCGTTCTTACTTTGTACACAAAAGATAGAGGGTGTCCATTGTCTTCCCTGAGCTTTCCCAAGCAATGTGTCTTAATACTTACTACGCTGTTTTGATACAGCGCTGCAGTACTCTTGCACAGCTTACGAAATGTTTCTTCAGAAACATTGAGAAAGCATTGCTCCACCTTCTCAGTAAATAATAATATTTTTTTTTAAATCTGGAGTAAATGTCATGTGGTTAATGTGTATTTCTGCGTTTCTAGGCGTTGAAATGTTCTACTTGAGTAATATGGGAAGGCTCTTCTGGTGCAGTAGAAAGAGTGTGTGAACTATTTTTAAACTCTAGAAAAATACCTAATTCATTGTTGCACAGATTATGTACAGAATGTCAGTGCTTCTTTTTTTTTTTTTTTCTCCTCCCCTAAGAGTGCTAGTCAAATATATTTCCAAATTCTAATATGAATAAAGTCAGTAATACTTTCTGCTGAGATATTGGTAACAGAGAATAATAGTCCCGGACTGCTCATCTTCTTTCAGCAGTAATTTTAGGATTATGAGAATGGTGGTGTTTGTGGGGTTGGTTGGTTTGTTTTCTTTCCCCTCCACTAACCAGAGAATACTGTTGACTTCTAAAGTGAATCTGAATCCATTGTAGGACTAGGTGATTACAAACATGTTTCAAGTGAATACAGAAGTGTCAGAGTAGTAATTGCAGCAGCTGTTGGGAGTTGGCCTCTGCCTTCTTGCTAAATCCCTACTTTGTGCTGTGTCTGCAGGAGGAATGAATACTCTCTTCCCCTGACTGCATATTTATCTTATTGGCAGCTGGTAATTCCTTTGCAGTCCTGCCTCCAAGTGTTCTCCTTCCAGAATGCAGATTGTAGTACTCTTCTAAAGTAAACAGTACTAGAGAAAAGGGCAGATTGCAATTGCTGTATTGCCTTCAGCCAACAGATTTGTTGAAAATAAGATTTGCAATTCCATTTTTCATTGTACAGGAGTATTGAGAATGTCTGCAGTAAGTAAATTGTAGCAGCTTCCGTAGGAGTTTTAATTCTGGGTGGTTAAAATGCTCATAGCAAAAGTTTAAAGTGGCAGGTAATACTGTAGAACTACAAATTTAGCACCATGTGGTCTGCGACCTTGCTGAAAGATGAGCCCTTACAAAGTTAGGGAAGTTGAATGTTGCTGTAACAAATCTCTTTATGCTGAGCTGTTTTGAAATTTTATTGCAATAACTAAATGGAAGTTCTGGAATATGCAGAATGATACTCCGTTATTCCTGAGCTCTACAAGCAACAGTAGATCATTTTTGCGTCCAAATTCACATTGCAGTCCAAAGTGCGGTTAAAATACAGTTGGGTAGACCTGGCTAACAGCAGTAGTGAAGGTTATGATAGTGTGGGTGGGGTTTTTTGTTTGTTTCAGACCAGACTACACAAAACTACTGGGATCTTCAGAATACCTGTAGATACACACACAGACGCAAACTTGGCTGCCAGGCTGTCTATAGTATTGTGGATGTGTTTGCTAGCTGTTTTCATGTATCCTGTAGGTTTCTAAATTCTTTGTTCACAGGAATAGCAATAATGTAAGGGTGAGTGTGTGGATAAACGCAAAGATTTTTGCAGCCGAGTTGCTACTGTTCCTGTTATTTCTCTCCTATTCAGTTTGTGTGTGAGTCAAAGGAAGGCCTTAGAGGTTTAATTTTAAAAGAAAGATGTATTTCTAAGTATGGTCTTCAAGATACCTGAGAAGCTATTGTCAAATGGTAGCTTTAATCATAGCTTGACATTTCTAGCCCAGTTTTTTAGACAAACAAATCTTCCATCCTACTCTCGCTTTTCCAATATTTCTTGAGCAACCTTTATGGACAGGCAGAATGCAAAGATATTTAGTGTCTACTAGTTTTGTGAAAACTGGCAACTGTCTGAAGACCCGTGCTAGTGTTTAATAGCTGTCAGGGTATGTGTAACTTGGAAAGAGCGTATAGCACTCATCTGAGTTGTGCTCAATCCAGAATTTGAGGGAAGTGGGACTGCTGTGCAAGATTATGGAAGATGGAATGGGAGGTCTCAGGAGAATGGAAAGGACCAGGGTACTTATATTACTGTGGTAAACATAATGGGATAAAAGTTGCAAATAGAAAACAAAGTTTCTTTATCTGTTCATAAACCAATCCTTTTCTCCATACTAGCAGTAAATCAAGAGGAACATCTTTGCTATATGTGTATATCCATGCATGCTTTTTTGTTATGTTCAATTTCAGTATATAGTTCCAAATATGGGGGGCGTGGGGGATGGTGATAAGCAGCTTCCAAAGATCTCTGTTACTGAAGTAATTGGTGTGTACAATACTTACTATATTTGTACACTCAGGAAAGCTTTTAGGTGGTCATAATACAGCCTGAGTTTTCCTGTAAATTTAAAATGTCTACAAACTAGACATTCTAAGTTTTTTCACAATTTACATTCTAAGTTTTTCACAATTTTTATGCATGAGTTTTTTTCCCCACCACTGTGTTTTGTTACATGCTGAAATTTGTTTCTTTTTCAGAGATTGGAATGGGACTAACAGGCTTTGGAGTGTTTTTCCTTTTCTTTGGGATGATACTCTTCTTTGACAAAGCTCTTTTGGCTATTGGAAATGTAAGTTCCTACTGTTTAGCCTTAGATTCTGCACTGCTTAGAGTTAAGTATGTGACATATTGAAAATAAACTAAAAAGTGAACAATATGTTATCAATTTGAAACTGGATCACAAAAGATACCGTGGCAATTCAGTATAAAGGAAGAGTTATGCTCAGTGATATGAGTGAATCATTTTTCCTTATTAAGGTTAGGCCAACTCACATCAATCTTAATATCATACCTCCAGGTCAGGCCTGCAGTGTGTTGGTCAGGCAAGAAGCAGCTTGTTCAACAGTTGTGCTGCTGCTGCTGGAAATAAGATTTTTAGATCGACTGTCATTAGTAACGCTTTCTTTCTTGTGATCTTTTAAGATAACTGTAAAATTTAAGTATCTGTTTGGATAAGAATAGCGAAGTGTTCTGTACACGGTAGCAAATGTAGCTTTACTGTGCTTTATGAGGAAAGAAAGAACTATAAATTGCTGATAGTTGGGGTGCAGAAGAGCCCATCACCCTTCACAGTAGAGAGATTTTATATCCTCAGTTTTTACCAAATCAAAGTTTTCACTTAAAGCAGAGCAGAAATTAAATCCTAGTTCTGGTACACAAAATTCCCAACCCAAAGCAAATATAAAATGACAGGGTGTTTTCTGAATGTGATAATCTCTGTGCCTCTGCTCTTCTTAGCTTTGCCAGCTAGGAGCACAGCCTGGTAAAGCTTTACATCCTCTTTTGCTGATGCCTAAAAGTCTGTGGTCAAAACTGATCAGTTCATTCTGTGGCAGCAGAATCAAATACGGAGATTCACTGAAGGAGAACTTAAAAACTTGTATTTGGATTTGGGTGCATTACTTGAGGCATTGTTCTGAACCATCAATGAAGTGTGTAGTGGAAGAGTGAAAAATAAAATAATGTTTATTTTTTCTTTTCCAAATGTAAGGTGGAAATACGAGATCCTGTTTAGGGAAGATGATGAAAACATAGGTAGGAAGAGACAGTGACAGGCTATGTGGTAACCAAAGATAATGCAAGAAAAGGTACTGTATCCTTACAGAATGTTTAAAAAAAGAAAAACCTAAGTGATATCAGAAAGGGGAAAAGGTGGTAGGAAAGTGGTTTACTAGATAAGATACAACACTTAAATTTCATCTATAATCTTGAGTAAAATCTGAGATACTACCGCTTTTCAGCAAAACTGTTGCCCAGATGTATGCTTACAAACTGAAATAATAACAAGTCCTGTTGCTAAAGGACACTAGAAGTAGTTGTAAGTAGTTGGGACTAGTGTGATAGTGTTCAGTCTATATCGGAACTAGTGAGCAGGAGAAGGACTACATGCAGTTTAAAAAAAAAAAACAAAAAAAAAAACAACTGATAATGCTCTTCAGCTGTTTTCCTTTTTTGGCTTTGCACTGTTCAGTAGATCTGTACAAGCTATTGAAGATGTCCATGGTACAGAACAGAGGTGCTTTTGTAACGTGTCTGCTCTCAGTTTTTAGGAACCTTTGGTACCACCTTAGTGGTACTAAGCTTCAGCACTGCTTGTGGATAATGTTATAGGACAGGTAACTGTTGTTACCAGATCTTTTGACGTGATTGTGATTGTGTTTGTCAGAGGCCACAAAGGTGAACTTTTTAAGCAGCAGAGAAAAGAGTTTTGAATGCTAGCTACAAATGTTTTAAGATGGACTTTACAAAAGAAAATCACTAGTAAATCCCTTCTCACCATCTATCTGGTATTAAAAGAAGTGCAAGAAATGCAATCTAATTTTGTAGAATATATATATGTCTACCTCTTAAACTTAGGAATATAATTAGTTATTTTCTTTATTTGGTTGGTTTTTGTCTTTTCTAGGTTTTATTTGTGGCTGGCTTGTCTTTTGTTATCGGTTTAGAAAGAACATTTAGATTCTTCTTTCAAAAACACAAAATGAAAGCAACGGGCTTTTTCCTGGGTGGTGTGCTCATAGTTCTCATTGGTTGGCCTTTAATAGGAATGATCCTTGAAATTTATGGGTTCTTCCTATTGTTCAGGTAAGACTTGTTTCATAATACCTTTCTGTTTTGGTCTATCTAGGAATAAATGTATTCGTTTAGTGTTGCTGCATTACAGTTGACAAAGCATCATCCTTCAAACGTTCATTTTTGATAGATTTTATAAAAAGTGTTTGATTTAGATTTGCAAGAGGTGGAAAGTTGGTAAGTATTTTTCCAAAACTCAAATCTGCTAATGTTTGTGAGGCATATACCAAACTGACTTTGGTAATGTTATTTATGTCTGACCAATGAATTGTAAAGCTTCTAAATATCTGGGAGCCCAAACTGTTAGCAGTGAAAAGTTTAACTATTTCCTCATTAAAAAAAGACAATTTAAATACTTAGTCTTTTTTTTTTTTTGCTGGGGAGTTTGTTCTTTTCTTTAGCAAATGGTACAAAATATTTTTATCCTTACCATTTCATTACTATAGTAACCTAGAGGATAGATGTTTTTTGTTATGTTTTGGTGCACTTGTGCCCTAGTATAGTCAAAACTGCTGGTTTTGGTTAGCATTATCTTACCATTTCATTACTATAGTAACCTAGAGAATAGATGTTTTCTGTCATGTTTTGGTGCACTTGTGCCCTAGTATAGTCAAAACTGCTGGTTTTGGTTAGAATTATCTGGATTGAGTTAAGGAGAGATGAAAATTCTTTACATTTTTGAACAGCGATCCTGATATATTTATAGCTTTCACAATGTGTCATTTAACTTCTTCGTAAATGCAATTGTAGTGGTGAAAGAATTTGACTTGTTACACCCTGCATATCTATATTTTATCTGTATTTCCATGGCTAAAGTTCCATGCTTCAGTAAAGAACAAAATATGCTAATAAGTAAGAAGGGAGGGTTTTAGTTGTTCTTAGACTTCTCTTCACATGAAGGCTGTTCCACTAATGCTTATTAATCCAGATCTCTAAAATATTTTCCAATTGTTCAACTGCTGGAGAAATAATACAGTTCCTGTTAATCAAAATCAAACCACTGTTCTCATGGTGCTCTTTTTTACACTCAGTAAAGTTTTATGTTAATCTTGTATTTAGATTAGATAAAATCTTCAAATATTTTTGAAAAAGTCTTGACTTGCCTTCTACTGAAGACAGTGAGATTTCTAAAAATTAGTTTTGCAGTTTTAATATACCCTTCTTATTGTTCTACTCTGTATTACTCTGAACTTTATCACTGCAAGTGTTTTGAAAATCACAGTATTTTACTGAAGACATTGTCACTTCTTGCATGTAGCACTTGAGTTTAATCAGCTAGTACAAAGCAAGTAGAATGTGTTTCCAACCAGACATCCCTCCTTTTAAAAGATCTCGGAAGAATTATAAATTACTATGTCCAAGCAGGTATGATTATGGATTATCTATTGGTGCTAGCCAAGGGCTAGCAGGGTAAAAAAAAATATTGAAGGGATTACAGAAGGTCAGCAGTTATCCCTAGGTCGCTAGGACTATCCCTTAGCCAGAAGAGTATCTGAAGGGATAGATAAACATTCACACCTGAAATTGTTTGTTTCAACCATTATCGTGGGTTGGATAACTTTTTCCTTTCTGAAGAAGTTAAAAATTGAGCCTTTCCTCAAGAAGCATTTTATATGATTTGCCAGGATGCTGCTGCTTGGTTGCAGAACAGAAAGTTCTCCTGGTTATCGTTGGTCTCTGAAGTACATAATTTTCTTCGGCCCAAGGAATATCAGATCAACTTATGCCCCTTTGGATTTGTTAGGGCATTATGTTGTGAGGACAGGCATTTCTGTGTGTCCTAATGATTCTAGTCATGCGGGTTACCAGGACTTTTATATGGAAAACCTTTATATTTATCAAGAGCAATTTAGCAATTCTGGCAACTTTACTGCAACTCAGACTAAGATGGTATAAATGTAAACCACCGCATTGTACTTTTTTCAGTCTCTTTGATTTTTCGACCGCTAAACCAGTTCTACTAGGTGTTCAGATACCTCTAGAATCTTCACTTGTAGGTTGTTGTCTTGCATATCTAGACTGCTTTTATACAGTCACGTTTCATGGGCCCTGTAGCAGAAATTGCAGAGCCCCTGTTGTCCACAAAGGTTAGGTCATGGTGACCACAAACACTTAAATGACAGGATTGCAAAGACTTTTTTTTTTTTTTAAAGATGCATCTGACTAAAGTGAGAGACATAATTATTATTTTAGTCTGGTTTAAATATAGAATGTCTTTCGCTTCTTGTCTTTATTTAACATGCTGTCACAAGTTTCTCATCAGAGATTTTGTCTTTTGCCATACTATCACATGGTCAGATTGCATTCACTGGAGAAGGCTATTATGGGACCATATCTCTTGTACTCTCAGCTGCTTTTGGAGCCTTGTTTATATTACAAGCATCCAAAGTTACTGCTAACAATATCATATCATCCCTTCTGTACTGACTATTCCTTATTCTTGGCTACACCAGTTGTTTTAATCTGTTACAAGTGGATTTTGTGCCCTGCATCACAATTTACTGGACCCCTGAAATTACCTGGTCTTTAAAAAAATAAAATCTCCAGGAAAAACTTACTAGTATTGCTATTATCCAGCAAATAGCTCTTACCAGTGTAGTGAAGAGGATGATGACTTGTGAAACTTCACTGTTTCACTGTGGCTGAGGTCCCATTACACATTAATCCTTATTCTATGCAGGGAATGGTATAACTCAGAATGCCAGCACCAGCTGAATTGCTGCAGCTGACTGCAAACAGCTGAGATACTGCCATAGAAAATTTGTTTTCCTGCTGCAGAGACAAACTGGACAGTGCAGGGGGCTACATCATAGTAGCTATGCCAGGCAACGTCCCCTGGCTTGTGATTCAAATCTCTGACTTTACTTAAATTTGTGAAATAAGTGAATGCACAACTCTGTCACACTTATTTTCTTCAGTTAATGTAATGAATACCATATATGGTTTCAAAGGGGATTACTCAGAGTTAACTTCAGTTGTTTTTACATTAGATATTGCAAGAATGTATTTCCTATAATGTAAAAAGAAATTATCTCAAAATATGTATGGTAATTTTGAGAAATCAGTTGAGAGCATCAGTTCTTTTGACTAAGTCGGATATTCTTTCTTCAGCTGTTTTCTGAAGAGCTGACTGAAGGTTGCCAGCTGTGAAGAAAACTAAGTCTGTCTAAGAATAAAGTTTCTTTCCTGATTTCCTCCTTTCTCTACTGAATGTATGTTGATATATCTGGTAAAATTGGTGTGCTGCTAACAAGCTACAGGATTTTATGTAATCTTGGTTTAAAAAAATACCTCCTGTTTCTTCATTTTATAGCAATATAAGAGTAGTTTAATTATAAAAACTAACACAATCTTCTGATATCTGACCTAAAGGGGGTTCTTTCCTGTGGTGGTTGGCTTTATTAGAAGAGTTCCAGTTCTTGGATACCTCTTGAATTTACCTGGTATAAGCTCGGTAAGTGTTTGGTACTTCATGCAAAATTTGAGGCTTGTACTGTTTTTTATTCCGTTGTTACAGCAGTAGTAGAAATGCATCAGAAATAAAGCAAATATAAGTTTAAAGCAGTGACTTTGAGTGTGTTCTAGTATAGTTCTTGCACCATACAGATCGCCTTCATTCCCAGTGAGAGACTTCTAGATGTAAAAGGAACAAAGGGACACCTTTGCAAAAGCTGCCCCTGCTTATGCGTTATGAAGTGGAAAGGGCCCTGGATTGTGACTTGGAACCCTGGGGTTCTGCTTCCTACTTCGCTATTCACCCTACGTGACCAGATAGGCAAATCATGCCACTGGTCTGTGCCTCTTCTGTCTGTACAATGAGGAGGACGCTGTTCTTCTTTGTGTAGTATTTGGATATATTTATGAAAAGTGGCCTGTAAAAGCAAACAGTTTAGTTCATTGTTAAGTTGAAAAACTCTCATGATGCATAATCATTCATCAGATATATTTATTAAGGTCCACTGCACCAGACTATGTCTTGCTATTTACTATGATTGGTATTTTTTCAAATAGTTTTCCATTTATTTAACCAAATAGCTAGGGATTTGAAGACAATTAAGAGGTGCCAGAAAGATGGTAATCTAGGGTGTTTCAGTCAACTACTTTTACTGTGCTAATTTCTGTATGTATTTTAACACAAGCATTTGTAACCCTAGTTTTGAAAGCAACAGTTTTAATAGGTACTACTAAAAACCTGATAACTTAGATGTATACAGGCTATTTTTAAAAATCAGTGTTCAAGATGATCTGTTCCAAAGTTACAGTTAGGCCAAGTTCTGGCTCCTAATTCAGGATCAATTGAATGTTTCATTTGTCAATTGATCTTACTTAGTCATATTTAATTTGATCATAATGGGGTTAAATCTTGTTTTAAAAAGATAATTGTCAATGTTTTATTCAAAGCCTACGTAGGCTCAGAAGAGAATCCACAGTAATGGTCAGTTGAAATATCTTACTTGGTCTACTAATGCATGTGTGGCTGATACTGTATTGTTTTGTTTTAATCATTAAGCTAGCAGTGTTATCTGCATTCTTCTATTTCCTTTTTCATTCTGTTGCATCTTCATGTTGCACTGTTAATGTCTATATGAGAAAAACATGTCATGCAGAAACACAATTGCAATTTAAGATTTTTAATTTTCACAAACTTAAATCATGAGACCTTGGTGAGTACTATTTGACTCTCATTTTCAGTCGCATACTAACTGTGCAAGTAGCAAATAATATTTGAGAGCAACTTCACTGTACATAAATATCATGCAGCTTAAAACCTTTTTGTCTCCTTTTCTACAGCTTGTAGATAAAGTTGGAGAAAGCAACAACATGGTATAATGACAAGAGGGCAGAAGACTGATTCTAAACTTATTGTATTATTTATAAAATCCTTTTGAAGAATACTCCAGCACAAAGATTAAGTTGTGTACAAAGGAAAAGCTTATTACATTCTTTCCATAAGTTTAATTTAAAATGTATAGTCAACCATATACATTAGAAAAGAAGCTCAGCAAGTATGCTTCTAGGAAAGTAACTCCAGAGTTCAGGAAGTAAACTGAAGAGGTGAAAGTCAAGGAATAACCCATGTTACAACTGTTAAAGACTATTTTTGTTGGTTTTGGAAAAATGCTAGAGGTGATTCACCCTTGTGGAATTAACAGTGCCTGTACTTTACCTCCTTATTTTGAAGGTGCAGTAGAGCAAACAGGCTTACATTTTTAAGGGTGACCCAAATTTATCCAACCCTCTGCTTGCTATCCTCAGAGTGAAAAGAGAAAAAAAAAAAAAAAAAAAAAAAAA
>JAAGAY010136787.1:0-56142 GCA_011801015.1 Ardeotis arabs | reverse complement strand
TCCGGAGGGGGCCTACATTCTCCTTGGTCTTTCTTCTGTCCCCTACATACCTATAGAAGCTTTTCTTGTTGCTTCTTATATCCCTGGCCAGATTCAATTCCATCAGGGCCTTAGCTTTCCTCACCCGATCCCTGACCACACGCGCAGCCTCTCTGTATTCCTCCCAGGCTACCTGTCCCTGCTTCCACCCTCTATAGGCTTCCTTCTTCACTTTCAGTTGGTCCGTCGTGGCGTTTTGGGTGTTCCTTGTTTATAACTTGAAGTTTTCAGAAATTCATTGAGTTTTCTCTTAATTGTCACTTCATCACTTTTCTGATAAGTGCCGCCATCAGAACGAGCGCGGTGTAAAACACACATCCTTGCTGCAGCTCCTTCTGCCTTGGCGTCTCAGCCAGGCTGCTCCTGATCTTGCCTTCAGAAGCTGTAGGCAGAGCTGTTAACCCCCACCTCCTGAGAAAAAGAGAACCTAACCTCAGAACAAAGTTTACCCAAAACTTGCTTAGCAAGTGGAGCATCTGGTATTACATGAATTTGTTTTTCAGCAGTGTTTTTGCAAACAGGCCTGAAGATGCTGTGCCTTGGTCTGAGAGGTTTTCGGGAGCTTGCAGCCTCTGCGGAAGGCTGCTGATGGACTGGCGTTTCGTGCTGCCCAGAAAAGCCGGGAAGTTGCGTACGTTTTAGTATGGTTGGCTCTTGGAGCGAAGCAGCTCCGCGTTCAGTGTGTGTGGGCACGTGGGCTATCTGATTGCTGGGCAGAGCTGTGAGGAAGCTGAAGCTGGGATCAATTAAGCCCTTGTTTGTTCTCTGGCTGTCAGCCGTGTCCTTTACACTCCTGGAGCGTTTGAGTATTGGACCTCGTAGCCCCAAATGTCAGAGTTTGCTGCCTTGCTTTTGGGAGCAAGCTTCTGCAGCAGGGAATAGAGCACTCGATCTAGCTTCTGCACTGCTAGTCATTTATTTTTTATACCTTCCTATGGCAGAAGCATAGAGCTGTTGTATAAGTAGCTTTTAAAGGTGGGACTTGTCAATAAGAAGAAAAAAGCCTGTAAGCTTTGCTTGATAAACCTTCAAGTGGAATTAAGGGTTGCAGATAAATTTGTTCTTAATAAACTGAACTGGGTGCAGTTACCAGTTTGTCTAGGACTTCGTTTAGAAGGTAGAAGAGACTTCTTGTGGCTTTTCTTGTGGGTGTCTGTCAAAGGATACGAACGATGAGTTCTTTGACACCTTATGAATGTAAAAGTCGGGATCCCTGTGTATCAGTCTGCGCTGGTGGGTCTGAGGGGGAAAGCTTTCCTCAAATTCTGTAACTGCTGCTTTTTAGCTCCTGTGAGCCTTATTTCCCCTCGTCCCCACCGCCCCACTCCCCTTTATTTATTTATTTTTTTTTTACTCCAAACTGGGGGTGATGAAGTACATGGTATTGCACCTGTAAATAGCAGGGGGGTGCTGCCTGTGTGTGGTGTGTGTCTGAAGCACGGCCATGGCCAGAGCTCTTCAAGGACGGGGCTTCTGCAGTCTGTTAGCAGGGAGAGCTGGCATAGTTTACTTGTAGAGATTTCTTTTTGAAGTAAAATAAGTACAGATAATTCTTGACCAGAGCCCAGGTGGGCTTTGCAGGGTTGGTTGGTTTGGTTTTTTCCTTAGAGAAAAAGGGGAAAGTGCTACTTTGGGAAGTAGACTTTGCGAAATGTAGCTGAACATCCTCTTGAAACTCTTCCCTGGTGAACATGAAGCATCTGTGCTGTCTGCATAACTATTTACATTGGGTTGAGAAAAAGCAGGCAACTGTTTGGGTCAAAAAGCAGCAAGCACGGTCACATCTGGAGCCTCGATCGTGGTGTTGGCATCTTCCGTTTGCCTTGTGAAACTCTGAGGTGGGTGGGAGCACTGTGGCCACCTCTGCTGTGCTCAGTGTGAGCTTTTTCTGGTCTTAACAGGTGTCTGCCTGGAAATACGCGCCTGTCTGCTGGTAAGGAACAGAATTCCTTTGTTGCTGTTTGGAGAGAGAAGGGAAGCCAGCCAAGTTCAGCGCTGCTTCGTGGCAGAACATATCTCATTGCTTTGAAGTATACTTATTTTAAAATAACATCACCTAGACTGTAGCTCTGAAATTATTTATTGCAGTCCCTGAAATATGTTCCAATCAGTAACACATTCTGCTACTAACATTTCTTCTGCTAAAATTCTATCAATTTTTTAATCCTTTTTTTTTTCTTACTGTTCTGATGTTTGAGAAAGAACCAGTTCTTTTCTCTCCTGTTGAGTCATGTATAATGAGCCCCAGAATTCCTCCAGCTGGTCCTCCTCTTGGTCTCAGATGCCATCTCTGCCAAATACCTGTGCTCTGACTCTGCGTAAAAAGACACTTCAGAACTGGACGTCTCTTTGATTCCTGGGAGACCAAAGCAGAGGTCTTGCTGCAAGGAAATACTGCCTGTCAAAATGAGAGTTAATAAAACCACGGCATAGGTGGTATTTCCCGGAGGGTGTGCAGGTGAAGCCGATGATTTACCCATTCCTTTGCCTGGGAATCTCTGAATCTGGGTGCAGTTGGTAGCTGAGAAAGACCAGGGTGTTCTGTGCGTGGGAGCTTGTGAGAGGAGGGTGTCAGCGGCAGCTGGGTGGTTTTGTGGAGTATTTTGTTACAGGTCCTGGGAGACAGAATTCTTAGAAGATGTAACAAAAGATCGTCTCCCTTTACAGCAGTGGAGTTTGTGCGTGTGTATCCTCTACGTTTCCCCTTTTCAGAAAGGAGCTTACTGGGGAGTTGGGACGTATGTGGTGTGTCGGGCTGCTGAAGTTCCACAGCAATGAATTTAGTTTAACAAACCCTTCCTTGAGACCCAGACCTCCTAAGAATTCCCAGCACAGATTAACCTCCTTTCACTCCATGCTACGGTTTCCTTCTGCGTCTGACTCGGGTCTAACTTTCCCGATCCTGAACGATAAGAAGCAGCACCTTGGGGAAAGATGTCGAAGGCTCGTGATGCTTTATTTGAACACCCTTCTGGTGTCCATTTTCTCAGGGTGCTTAGTCATTGAAACAACTTTGGTACATGTACGACATTCTTGTCAGGTTTCAGCTTGTTTTTTGAGTGTCCTTCCTTTGCAGTAGCCATAGCTTGCTCGTGTGCTGCAGAACAGCCCGGCTGAATGTACCCAAATACACTTATTGGAGACTACGTTGGGAAAAAAAAAAAAAAGCCTTAGGAAGAGAGAGGGGGGTTAATACGCTGTTTGATCAGATGTTGGCTTCCTTCCCGACCTGGGGGCTGGGACCCTCTGGAGCCCTGTTGCATAAGAACGACAGAGCAGGAAGATTGAAACCAGCAGCGAGCCCGTCCCGGTGCTGCTCCGATCCTCTGGCGGTCGCGCGGCACGGCAGACTTCAAATAACTGCTGCTCGTTTCTGAGAGTGTCATGAACTGCGTGGTTTGTGTTCTTGTAGGAAAACCTCTCAAGTGAGTCTTAAATCATGTGTGCATGGCTAATTTAAAACACCCTTAAACTTCCAGCGTACCCTTTCGGTGTGTAGGCGCGTGCTCATGCGTAAAGTGTGAATTTGCTGCGGGAAGCTCGGAGCCCGTTATTTGCACACTGCCATTGGAAAGATGATTTCTGCTGACTGAAAGTGCTTGTGATCGTTCTTGAAATTGCTTTTAGTTCCTGCTCACATCTTGCTGAATATCCTAAAGCTGTATGTTTACCTTCTTTCCCCAGCAGTACTGGGAGCTGCTGGGCAGAGCCAGACCCCTGCTTCTCTTCCAGTGACTCTGACAGAAGAAAAGCTTGCATGAGTACTTTTACATTTCCTTGTTGGACAGGTGAGAATCCATATGAGAAAGAGACTTCATGATACCCGCGTTCTTACTGCGTGGGGAAGATTGTACTTCACAGCTCTTCCCCTCTTAGAAACCAGAGTCCGTAGCGAAGCTATTTATAGAGAATTGTGCTTAAATAGTATCTTGAGCGCTTGGATGCTCAGACCATGAAGTCTGTACAGTGAGGAGTACATGAAAACGTATGAAAGCTGTTATGTTCTTCACTAGTACACGCCCTTTCCTCCTTTTCAGGAAAATTAGTGTTAATATTTTGGTAATTCTCGCAGCTGTGGTTTATAGCCTCAACAACTGCTTATTTTTATTGTGATTGCAAATACTTGAAGATCTTCTTGCTCTCATTAGATTAAGGAAGACTCCCTCTGCCTGTAAAGGCTTGAATCATGAACTTGGGATTCAAACATGTGAAACACTTGTGGTGAGGTAAACTGGAAGAGAAGTTGCTGCCTGCCAGCTGCCCGGTAGTGGCTGTGTGTTCTTGCTCTGTTGCGTTTTTCGTGGAGGCACAGGGTCTTTCTGTGGCTTTAGGGTGGGAGAGTGCAAGTGGCAGGTACCACACGTCGCGTCAACGCCAGTCATACCCTCCCTTGCTTCATCTGTGCTGAATTGCTCAAGAGTGTGAGCTGCCCTGCTCCTCTGGGCAGCCGAGAGGCTCTGGCTTGGGCAGTGGAAAATTGGCATGGGGATGTGCAGATATTGCTGTTTCCTGATGTTAAATATAATCCTTCTCTTGAAGAGATTAATAAATAAAACCATTGGGCAACTGCACACAGCTGCCTCTTGTCCTCCTGGCACAGATAAATCCTAGTGGCAGATTTTTACCTCTGTTATTCCGAGAAAGCTGCTCAGCTTCTGCTGGACACAACAGCTTCTGCTGCTGTTCGAGTGCCTGCGCTGCACCCTTCGCGCTGCTGGCACGGCGCTGGCGAGGGCTGAGGCTGCTCCGCGCTGGGCACTGTCTGGCGATTCCTTTATTTGAGAACTGGGAGTGTGTTTAACAGATTCTGTAATCAGCAAAACGCTTGGCACCTAAAATTGCTCTTCTGTTTTCTGTATTGTGATATTTTAAGTTGAAACTGAAGGCACTTGTTATTTTAGATATAATTATAAGCTCCAGCAAAGCTAGTGTCTCTCTTTTCATATTTATATATCTCCCATACACATTAAAAATATCTGAGAAGACTGTAAGAAAAGTAAAGCACGGGAGAGGTAACTGATTAACGTCCCTCCCTGTTGGAACAGGTAGTTGAAATTAAGGCAGATGCTAATTGATAAAGCTCAGTAAGTTTCCTCTTCCAGGTCACATTTCTCTCTTCTGGGTTTTCTTTCAACTAGCGTTTGGAATGCCTTCCAGGATTTGCTTGTCTCATTCGCGTCGCTCCTTGTGTTCCTGCTCTGACCAAGGCTGGTTCTGGGTTTGATCGTACCGTATGTTACGTGGAGAGCTGTAGGTGCCAGGCGTGTTGCAGAGAGTACGTTTAGCTTGTCGGTCTGCCGAGGGTACCGGCGCTCCAGCCGGACCCGCCCGCGCTGACCTGGCTGGTCGGGTGCTCCGCTGGCCCCAGCGCCGCTGCTCAGACCCTGCCCACCGGCCGTCCCAGCCTCTCGCCAAGAGCTGGAGCCTCCAGCAGTGAAATTTGGAGGCCAGCTCATCCCAGACTGCTGCCTTGCTTCTCCAGCTGGTCATCATTAGTCAGCAAATGTTTGTTGGTTTGGTTTTTTTTTTTTTTCCCTCATGCTCCCTTCTCTGCAGCGCGCCGGTCTGAGCTCTGCTGCTCGCAGTGGGAATTTTCCCAGCAAGGCTGTGGCTGCTGTTAAGGCTCGGCTCTGCCCTGCTGCGCCTTATCAGACGGAGCAAACGGAGAGGGGCACTCTGTGGTGGGCCTGAGTGACTGCCGTGCTGCACCTTTTGTTAAAGAAATGCCTTTCCTACGTCATTTTAAAAGAAAAAGGGGGAGTGGGAGGGCAGAATTCCCATCCTACGTAACAGCAAATCTACTGATTCTTCTTTTTTGCCCTGAAACTTGCAGTCCCCTCCTACTCTCCTGCATTCATGTCAGAAGCAACCTGTTTGTTCCAGCTGACGGATGCATCCCTCCTGATATTTTTTGCTTTATCGGTACCCAGGGCTGGCAGTGTTTGTTTACTCCCCTCTGCAGAATGCTCAGGAAAACACGAGTGATGAAGTGTTACTGCGTGAGCGACCTCAGCCCCGCGTCTCGTTCGCGGGATGCTCCTGGGCGCTGTAGGCAGCCTGGCTCCCAGGCACTGGGAGCAGCGATCCGGTATCTGGAGACTTACAAATCCTGGTAACAAGGACAGTCCTCACAGCTCCAGCCAGGCTGTTTTCATTAAGAGGAAGAAAAATGTGAAACTAGGAGTTTTGTAAAGGCTTTTGATATGTGAGTACTCAGTGATGTACTACAAGATCTGGAGGAAAAGAAACTTTTGATTAAAGAATAAACCCTGCTCCAGAAACTCTCTGTGCGATACTTCAAGGCTTTTTCAGGTACAAGGAGTGAGACCTGGGCTTGGGTGTTCGGTTGAAGAAAGCACCTTGCTGTGGCTTTCATCAAGCTGCCGTGCTTTTTGTCTAAGCTTGTGAGTTTCTTTGGGCGCTTCTTGTCTGAGCCTCATTTTGAAACTTACTACGTATAAATATTGATATAAATATTTACTATTTATATGTGATATTTTGGTTAAACCTTTTGGAGCTTTTCTTTCACTAAAGTTTCACGTGGAAGGCGTGTGCTGTCTCACTGTGGTGGCTGGAAAAACTTTATGGGCCATAAAGCTGAGACTTTTCAAGCTCTGCAGGTATCCTATGACCAGAGTTAAGCTGCTTTTTTTCTAGTTTTAAGGATGGTCCGCCATTGCAGGAATGGATTTTGATATCACTTCATTTAGTTTTGAGATTGCAACTTGGCTGTGTGGATTTGTGTACCGCGTCTGCAAAAAGCAGGCATTTGTATGGCTGCGTACTGACAAGCAGAAAGACAAATTCGGAATGATCTGCTCTGGAAAGGATCCAAACATTTTAGTTTGTGCGTACGTAATTCTAGTACCTCTGCTAGAGCCAAGCCTGCTCTCCTTAGACTCGCCGATAATGCTTAGCACATGTAGTGTTTTCATCTTGAAAGCACTACACAAACATCAGCGAACCTAGCAGTTAAGCTTTAAACTTTCTTTTCGCTAACGTTTGCTTAGGTTGGAAAGCAGGCTGCTGTCTGCACCGCTCTGTGCGGCTCTGCAGTGTTACGTACGCGGGCTGGGCGCGCGTCACAGGATGGCTGCTAAAAATAGCTGCTGATGGTTCCTCTGGGTAGTGGAGGAACACTCAAATTGCTTTTGAATGAATCACTTCGCTGATCTGACCAGAAACCTGGTTACCACACAGCAGCCACCGCTTCGAGTGGAGCACCGAATTGATTCATCGGGCAGGAGTCTTTCAATTTTCCCGTAGGTCGTAATTGGGGTGATGGAGCTGATGTCATTTCTAGTGAGATGACGAGGCAGCAGTGAGCTCTTGCTTCCACTTGCTCTGCTCAGGGACCAAATTTGACTGCTTTTCTGGTACAGTACCATGTTCTAGAAGCCATGAAGCTGTCCTACCATTGTTGCCGTACCACTGGTGATTACTTAATCTCAGTTGGCCAAAGGATTGAATTTGGTAAGCAAAATAGAATTGTAGAATTATAGAATAGTTAGGGACCTTTCAAGGCCATCCAGTCCAACCCCTGCCAGGAGCAGGGACATCTCCAACCGGATCAGGTTGCTCAGAGCCCCGGCCAACCTGGCCTTGAACGTTTCCAGGGATGGGGCATCCACCACCTCTCTGGGGAACCTGGGCCAGTGCTCCACCACCCTCAGTGTAAAAAAATTCCTTCCTTCTATCTGATCTGAATCTACCTCCTTCTGTTTTAAAGCCATCACCCCTCGTCCTGTCCCACCAGGCCCTGCTGAAGAGTCCCTCCCCACCTTCCCTGCAGCCCCCTTTAGGCACTGGGAGCCGCTCTCAGGTCTCCCCGGAGCCTCCTCTTCTCCAGGCTGAACAGCCCCAGCTCTCTCAGCCTGGCCTCACAGCAGAGCTGCTCCAGCCCTCTCAGCATCTCCGTGGCCTCCTCTGGCCCCTCTCCAACAGCTCCACGTCCTTCTGATGCTGGGGGCTCCAGAGCTGGACGCAGTGCTGCAGGGGGGGTCTCACCAGAGCGGAGCAGAATCCCCTCCCTCGACCTGCTGCCCACGCTGCAACTTCTGGTGGGACCTCCGGAGACCGCACTGCTGTTTCCTGCGTGGGGGGACTGGATAGCGTAGAGATGCTTTCGTTCCCAGGCACGAGAGAACACATTCCAGGATGCTGAGTCCTTGAGAACCGTTCCTGGCTCGCCTGGCATTGCGATGAAACTTCAAACACCTTTATCTTTCTGCTTTTGCTGGTGGTTATTGTTGCTTCCTTTAGTTCACTGAGCAGATCAGGTGGCCTTATTCTTCGGTGCCTTGGCAGATTTCCTCTTAAGCCTTATTTTAGACAGTTGAAAGAGGAAGAGGGCACAGGGTGCTTTTTGAAGCTGTATTCACTGAGGATTGTATTCCCACCAGCGTTGTGAAGTCTAGAATAGTTACTCCAGGATTCTTTGCTGTTTTGAAGCAATTATGATCTTTCAGTCTTGAAGTGGGGGACGTTGTCCTATAAAAGAAGAACATAACCAGGAGAAACATTGACGTGTGGAAAGCAGGATCACAGGTTTTATTCACTGCCCCGGGATTTATCCGTTTTGTCTCAAGACGTGCACAGGTTTAGCACAAGCTTGTGAAGGCTTGGAAAGATGAAAATAAACGTGGTCAGCACTCTTCATCTTTGCATAGTGGGTGCTTGAACAGAACTGCTGCATAAAGAACTGACATTTATTAACCCCCTCACTCCCCCACCTTTGTCACACTTTCTGGACGTTTGAGTAAGGCCTGATCAAAAGCGTCTGGTGAGCAGATGTAGGGATGCTATGCTGCTGCAATTAGATGATGCTTTTTCTGGTTTTACATGTTTTCTGTAATAGCAGTTGAAAATGGGCACAGCCTGTTCTTTTCCTGCTTATATGAGATCAATGGAGAGGCTTAATTTTCCTTTTAAAAAATGTTCTGTTACTAATAAATACTTTTTAAAAGGCTGTTGGTTTTGTCAGCAGTGAAGGCAGCAGAAGAGGAGGTGGACGCTTGCGATAGGTTGTTCCTCTGTGCTTGAGGGAAGACTGAACACTGCTTTTGTTGTCGAAAGTTCAGCGTAGCCCGGCTGTGTCACCTTTGTCGCGTCATCCCTTTTTTCCATTAACTGCAGGACAACCTGAGTAATCGCATTCTCCGGTGAATTGGAGCTGGGACACTGTCGGTTGTTTGCTCTTTTCTTGGCACGCGATTCATTGAGTTTTGACTGGGACTTGGGGAGGATGACTGTAGCTGTGGTGCGGCACTGAGATTACTTATTGGGAGTAGCTGCAAGAAGAGGTGCTTCTTCCAAATCTGTTCCACCTCCCAGTTTTCTCATTCGGTATTTGAATTTCCCCCTGCTCAGAGCACCTGTAGGAAATCAGACACCCACAGGTTGCATGACCCTGGTCTCAGTCTCCTCTACGAAGAGACTGCTAAAGGTCTTTAGATGATGTTTCCAGTAAGGTTTTTAGCATTCAGCTGCTGGAGGATTGCTTTTAAGGACCTAGCACGTTTGAGCTCAGTTGTATTTCAAGTCTAAGTCAGCCCAGACATTTGAGGATGCCCCGTGCGCCTGGCTGTAGGGCTGTAACTGCCGTGCAGCTGAGAGACCTGCTTGAAGCAGCCCGTGTAATACGCTCGCTGACATGCTGTAAATAACCAGTGACTTCCCAAACAGAATTAGTTTCTTTATTGTCTTCTTAATGATGTGCGAGACAGATGTAAGCTCCACGCAGATCGTGTCCCCTTCCAGCAGCGTTTCCAGCTTCAGGAGGACGGCGCGGGTTCTGAGGGCGCCTGGGCAGCCAAAGGGAGGTGTGTTGGTAGCAAACCATCCCTGCCAGGGGTGCGGATGGTGACGATGCAGCGCTGGGGTCTGCTGGGCTGGTTTGCCGGACCGAGGCGTCCGCCTCTGCCCTCCGCTAGCTGCTGAGAACAGGTGGTGGGGTAGGAATCGAGGCACGCAGTAAATCTGCATAAGGGACAGTCTTGCCCACCGGTTTTCTTCGCTTTAGGTTTTCTTTGAAGAAGGTGGCATGCGTCGGATCTGAGGTCCGTGCTTTCTGCTGGATCCCTGCCATCTGGGTAACTTCTCTTTTCCGTACGTGTCTTTAGGCAACGTGTCGTAATCGAAATTTGCTGAAGCCGCAGGTCTTGATCCTTGTCCAGCCATCTTTCGAATTCTGATTTCATTGATGTGCATGGCAGCGGGCAGTTGAGAGGAGAGGGCATCCCAACACTCTCTGCACCTTTTGGGGGAGGATTGAATGGAAACTCGAATGAAATCCTCGGATTAAAGCCTCCGCGATGGAGCTGATTCCATGATGTGATCCAAACACTTGGCCCTGTCTCTGAAAAATGCCACATCAAAGTTAGCGCAGCCGAATGTTTTAGCACTCTTGGTGCTTGCTGGGTACCGGTGGTCGGGACGCGTTGCTGAGAGAGTGAAAAGACTTGAACGCTCCCTGGATGAGCGGCCAGCGCATCTTGATCTTCCAAGCGGCTGATCTTAAAAGAGCAGGACAGGGCTGAGATGGATGGAGCCGTGCAGTGCACTGGGCAGTGGGACAGAAAAGCGGCTGGAAGGAGATAAAATGATCCTGAGAGAACTGGCAGGAAAAGAAGGAAAGAAAACTTAGAGAAATTATGTTAAGAATGATTTTTTTTTTTTTCTGTAGCCTTAGAGCATAAGGCCAGATGAGATCATTTATGTAAGAGGAGATGATCACAGAGTCTGTGCAGTGTAGCTGAGTGAATTCCTGTTGCCCTGAGCTAGGATGGATTTTCAAAAATGCTCTTTACTTCTGGCTTGAATGTGCCTGGTCTCATCTTGTAGCCATCAGCTCTTGTTTCCCCCCTTGCCTGTTGGACTGGGAAGCCGTGTAGCAAATGTAAGTACTTGTGGATGTGATCTTGTTGCCTCTTGCCATCTGAAGAGAGCTCAGATTTGAATTTGATGTCCTGGCTTTTAAAGTCTCTTTTCATTGTGACTTTACTTCACATTTTTTTGCTTGTGGATGAATCATTTCCCTATTTTTTTTTTTTTTTTAAACAAGGCTTCATAGTAGTGTTCAAAGTCCAACAGTGTCTTTCCTGAATGTTCAGAAAATCCTTTAAAAGCATATTTTCCCTCTACTCTCTTAAAAAAAAAAAAATCATCCTAATATTGTGATTTCTGGCCTGTGTTCTTTTGTGTCTGCTAAATCCGGTCAGAAGTGGCAAGTGGTGGTAAGTGTTCTCGTGCTTTCATTTGCTGGCGGGACAAGTAGGCAGTGTTGCTGTCAGTGATGCATTCCTTCGATCAAGGTTTATTTAGATTTCTGTTTCTGCAGGAACTACTCAAAATGCCTCCGATTCCTGGTCTTCCGCTTCAGTTGCTCATCATCCAGGGTGCGGTGCGTCTGCTCTGTGTGTGTTGGAGCTGTGCTGATGACTTGGTCAGGAGGCTGTGTAGTACCAAAGATTTCTTTTTAAAGAATTATCTTTAAACCTAAAAAGAAAAATTAATTATTTTTGTGTGTGTATGTGGAGCTTCAGACTGGAAAAGCCGGATGTTTACAGAAGATGCTGAAGCGGTGTTGCAGTTCTGACGTGCCGGGCTCTGCGGTGAGAGGGCTGTGTTTGGACTGTGTCAGAGGATGAGCTGAAGCACCGGGGCCTCCCGTTTTCTGCCAGATAGCTAAATGTGCTGGCACAGTAATTTCCTTCAGCGCACGCAGGTGATAGTTGTCTTGTGAGGTTTGCACAAAGGTTATATTGACGCCAGTGGGAATTGTGCTGAAGATGAAAGGTAGTGTGCCCTAAATTCTCGCTGTCCTTTAGACCGTAATTGTAACTGTAAATGCACTTTGGCTCCATTTCCAGGAAGACGTTGACACCTCTGATTTTCAGTTGCTGGTACAAGCACGGTGTCTTGAGCTTGGAGATGTGATTTCCGTGTAAGGGGCCCCTGCCCAAAGTAAAATGGACTTTCCACTTCATATTTACTGTTTGCCAACTTTGGAGCATGGGGCTGTGAACCCAAACCAGGATTTCATTGAAGAATTCCTTGGATGCCTTTCCTGGCTTACGTAGTCTTGCCCCTTCCTCTTCCTCGCCTCCTTTTGCCGTGCCATCTGTCTGGCGTTTGCTTTCTCATTTTTCTGACCTATTTATGAAATGTGTTTGCACAAGCCCTTTATGCAGTGGTTGCAGAGGGGTGTTTGAATGGTGACCGGGCTCATTTCCTCTTCCCCTTCCTTGAATTTGTCAGGTCCAGTGACCACCGGTCAGATTCGGTGGGATATCTCTCGTCTCATTTCAGATTTACATGGCTCTGGTCTCAAAAGGGCTGTGCAGAGAATTTTCCAGCAGTGACAAGGCAGGACGCGGCAGCAGCGTAAGCCCTGGAGATGGGGATTTGTCTGAGTCCTGGCAGGAGGTGGGGTTGGGTTTGAGTTGCAGCGCTTGCTTGCTGGAGTTCAACTTCCACAAAGAGGAACTTTATTTACGAAGCTTTGGACAGTGATTTCATTGTCCCAGAAATGCCTGGCGTGAAGGGGAGCATTGAGGCTCTGTCACGAGTCCAGGTTCCCGGGTCCACACCTGTCAGCGGGCGGCAGCAGCCAGTCGCTCCCTGCGGTCGGGGTTCTTGCCTTTCTCACGTTTAGGGATTAAGGCTCGGATCTGCTGCAGCTGCCCTCAAACTCCACAGAAGCCCAACAGCAAACTCTGGAAGCAGAAAGATTGCTTTCATTGCATATTCCAGAAAAACCAGTAAAGTGCCGACGATCCCCCAGATCTCCCTGTAAGTGTTCATGGTAAAGTGGGGGCTTGGTGGGCTCCAGTGCGGGACCTCGGGTCCCGCATGGCAGATCATCCAGGGAGGGGCTGCTTTTCAGTTTGGGATATTTTCAGGCCACATAAATAGCTGAGAAAACTTAATGCCGTCAGGGTTGAATGGTGCCGTACACGTAGGGAAGAGTGCAGTATGTTGGGTTTGTTCTGGAAGGGGTATCGTATTGTCCGTGCTTTCCCGCTTGAGATAGCGAAGGAGAAAACAGAGGGAGGAGAGCAGAGCAGCGCTGGTAAGGCGGCTCCCTCTCAATTTCCTGCCCGCGCGGTGGGGAGGAGATCTCTCATGCCTTGATGGACCTGAGGTTAGGATCTCCATTCACACATTTGTGTGCGTTGCTTCCAAATAACGGGGTGTTTCGATCGGTTTTCCCGTAATGGGATGTTACGCAGGCAGAGGCGGCTGTGAGGGGATGGCAGGAGTTTGAGAAGTTACTGGACTTCCTTGCCTCCGTTGTGTAGGAGCTTTTTTAGCAAACATATCTAGGAAATTTTGCCTCTTCCTTTGAAACTAATTATTGGCCAGTCCCCGCTGCACGAGCTGGCGAGGTCGCTGTGAGATTGGAGCTTTGGGGGAAGGCTGGATTTAAAAAAAAAAAAAAAAGATGGGGGTGGCAAAAAGCCCCTTGATGGCTGCTGTAGATGAGATAGTATGTGTTCTTTTGTAGCTCAGGCAGGCTAATAAATATGTTCAAGATTACTAAATGGGAGGAATAGCTATAGCTTTTGGGGTTGTGTTTTGTTTTGTTTTCTTGAGACATTAAGGGAAGAAAAGGGAACACGGGGACAAAAAGAATGGCTGAGCAAAGCGTGTCCTTTCCTCAGCTTTATGAAGTAGCGAAGCATCTCTGGGAAGAACCTAAGCTGCAGGGAGGGAAGGAGAAGGCGTCCGAGAGAGCGTGTAAGCGGTTGTGACACAGGAACAGCCGCGCGTTGCTGCTCCCCACATTTGCATAGAGGATGCCTCCTGTTGCCGAGCTCATAAAGAGCCCAAACAATAGCTCTCGCCTACGCCGTACGACACGGAGTGGATTGTTAACCTGCTGCTGACCCCTCCCTTTTTCTTTAATCTCAGAAAATGAAATAAAGTCCGTATAATCACCTCTAAACTTGTGTGTGTGTATGATAGGGATTTTGCTCCCGAAGAAGCGTACTTGCTTGTAGGCTCCAGCCCGTGCCGTTGGAGGGGCGGCTGTGTGATGAGGGATGACACGAGGTGAAAAACCTCGCTTTGTTCTGCTTTTGCTCGCCCTCTGCTTGGGAGGGTGTGCTGCCTCCATCAGAGGGAACTTTTTTGGCATGTATTTAATTATTAAAAGAAAGAAGGTAGTAAGTGGATGGTTACAGTGGGGTTTTTTCTGTGATACTAAATCCACTCCAGTCTAAAGCAATCTGCTGCCTGGGACAATAAATACATCATAGGTAACAGCTACTCTTGAAGGTGAGCCAGAACTCCTCTGGCCGAGTTATAGATGAGAAAAAGAAGTCAGATAACTGGTCCAGGATCAAAAGGCAAATCTGTGATGGAGCAGAGAATGAGCAGGTTCAGGACTGGAGTCCCAGCTTTGAGCCTCTTAAACCGTAAGACCGTCTTCTCCCCATCACCACTGTGCCCCGTTGCAGAAGATGGAAGTCGGCCATCGATCAGGATTCTGGAGTGGTACGTCGTAGTGTCCTGCTCTCTAGGGACAGATTTTCCTGCGTGATAGAGTAACCAGGTTAAAGTGTTAGAGTCCCACAGAGTTCACCATGGATACACAACCATATACACTGCCCTTCTTATTTTTGGTCTGTTCTTTGCTTTTCTTCCTGGTTAGATGTGGATTTCCTCCTTGAAGCCTACGTGGAGTTAATTCCATAGCTCTGCTCTCAGTGGTAGCTCACGTCTCCTGTAAATCTCGTGGGCTGATGCCTTTTCACTCTGTAGAAGAAATGTGGCTGCACGCTTGTGACCGTACGTATTTGGACTCTGTGCGTTATCCGGAGCTGATTATCTGAAGCCAGTCTCCCCTGCCCAAAGCATGGCTAGAGACCTACTAATCATTTGGTAACAGAGAAAAAGTATTTTTTTAGAGATGTGAACAGGTCCTGAATTGAGGGAGTGATGTCTAAGGAGTTTGGATCAAAACTGCACGTCAGCCAGAGGTTTGTACCTGAAGCTGTGAGTGGAGTAATGGTGTGGTCCAGCTGTCGAGGGTAAAGCAGAGTCTTGTCCAGCGCAGCAGGATTGAGGGAGGTGATAACAAAAATACATACATTTAGTGGGACATGCTGGGGTGTTGATGTTAACCAGAACTGGAGAGAAAACCCGGGAGTTGATTCTCCAGCCTGTTAACTTTCAGACTAGTGTTGGAAGCACTCAGAAATAACGTAATTCATTTCTGTGCCTTCTGAGCACTCCAGAGTGGTTGTATGCGCGTGTATGTACCTGAAATAAAAGCCGTGTTTCAAGTGAAACTTTTGTTATATACTAAACTAAAACCTTTGAGGGGGTGGTTTTTTGGTAGCATTGTCTTATGAGAAGCTGCAGCAAGGCTAGGAGAAATGTAGGAGTGTTTTGTGTGGAGCTGGGGATGTGCTGGTGGTCTGGTTTGCTCTGGCTCCGCAACCTGTGTATGGTCTGAACAGAAGGGTGGGGGGAATTTATGTTGTAGTTGGACTGAACCTCGTATCGTGGAATTCCTTTGCCTGAAGGACTGAAACTTAACTGGGTTTTCTGAGCATTGTGAGGGGCAGATTTGGGGAGAGAACAGGCAGCACTTAAGTTTTTTATCTGTGTAAGCGTGTGCCGATGTCCACCTCCCTCCTTGGTGACACCTGGAGTCAAGAAACTCGTGTAGCCAGTTTTTTCTCACCTTTGCACAGTGGTTGTTTCTGTGTTGAAGGTGTAAACATGCTGTAAGTGATGAATGCAGAAACGCCTACAGTTCAGAATTTGTTTTCATCAGAATCTTTGGTTTTGAGAACTTCATTACCCTTCACGTCTGATGTGAGCGAGGAGGTGCCCGTAAGCTTTTCCCTTTATCTAAAGGAAAACTCGGATCTGAAATCTGGTGCGACACTGGGATGAGGAAGGAAAACAGAGAGCTTGGGTAAACTGTTCCTTCTCATGTGGCTTTTAGATGGATGTTAGATTTGAAGCTAATATCATGACCGTTGAAAGAGCAACCTGCTTGCTTGCTTTGTTGCTGCTCTGCCCAGCCACCTACATCTGAACTGGCCCAGCGTGGCTGCCTGTGTGTGGCCTGTCCTGCCTGCTCCTTTCGCCGGGGTGGACACGGCGCTTGGAGCTGCTGCTGGAACCACGCGCAGCCGCAGCGGGCACTTGGCCAGCGAGCTGCCACCGCTGGGACGTGTGGCACCGGGGAGCCCTTGAGAACGGGGCACCGCGGAGCGGCAGCGGGTTTCTCCGCTGCAGGCTCTCAGCAGTTCTGGGGCCTCATTCAGCAAAGAGCAATTTGCAGTTTGGCCGGTTTGCGTTTGTTAGCATCGCTCTGGGCCCTGCAGAACGAGCTCTGCACACTTATTTGGATCCCACGTCCTTCCCCCGGTAAGGCATGCGCGCTCTCTCAGGGCTTGAATTACCCCTTCCCCTTTTCAGGAACATAAATGGGGTATCTGTAAGTTTAAACATTAAGTCCTTTGTCAGCCCGCAGCGAGTAGCGGAGGCCTCCTGTGGATAAAACTATGTTTGGGGGGGAGGTCCTTGTTCTACAGCGCATTGAGTTCTGTTGAGGGATGGAGCTTGACAGCACTGAGACTGAAGTCCTCTGTCCGGGGACAGGTGGGGCTCCAGCAATGAGCCTTTTCCCCCTTTTCCCTCCCGGCCGCTTGTGCCGAGTGCGTTTTGTCCTTGTACGCGCAGCCAGGGCGGAGGACTGACACGAGTCGGTTCACAGCCCTCAGATGCTTTGCCAGGTGGAGTGTTCGGTCGGTTTTGCCTCGATCGTTTCCTAGCAGATCATCCAGATTTTGTTTTTCAGCTCAAGCGTGTGCCACCTCTTATGTCTGCCGTGCCCCTCGCTGAGGGTGTGCAGGACAACCCTCACCACCTCTGCAGCCTTGCCGAGACAGGTCTGATCCTGCGCTCAAGTCTGTGTTCGGCGAAAAACTTCTCCTCTCTCCTGTCCCGGCCCTCCTGAACAGCTTTGCAGGCCAGAATCCAAGTTTCTCCAGCATGGAGTACACGTGTTACTGGTTAGGTGCCTGTACTGCCAGTATGACCAGCTGTCCTGACCTCGCCAGCTCCCGCTGAAGCTGGCGATGAATCCGTGTTACGGTTACTTAAAGAGAAAAGCTGGATCGCAGCTCGGCAGCGATGCCTCTTCCGTGGTGCCGTGCTGCATCGCCCCAGTGTGTGATGCACAGAGCAGCACGAGGGAGAGCTGCCTGGCTTTGATCTGCCGTGAAGCAGACTTTTGTACTAGTTAAATCAGCAATTTGCTCTTGCCGAAATTGCTGGGTTTTAATTGCTGCTGGCAAACATATTGAGAAGGTAGTAAGGGCTGAAGTAGTGGTTCTTAAACCGTGCTCTGTGGGACCGTGCAGAGGGACTTGCAGATTCATTAAGTAAGCTGTTTGATGGAGGACTTGATAAAGGAGCTGGGAATGCCCAAGAAATTCAGGGGTGTTGACAGACGTCCGCTGGTGCGAAAGCTGTGGCAAGCAGTTCGTGTCCCTTTGCATGCGGATGAGAAGTTCCCTGAAAGCCCTTCATTAGTGACATTCATTAGTGGCCAGAGTTGCTCTTCTGGAAGGTTCTTTGACCTGGTCAGAGCTCCGTCCTTTCTTGGAAAGCAGAGATGCTCTTTTGTGTCCCCCATTTGATGTTTGAATCCTGTGTTTCTTCAGTCCTTTGTACGCTGGAGCATCTGTTATAAAAGGGGTTTCACGTGGCTGAACAGTTGCAGATTGTGCCTTTCTTCTCCTGATGGAAATAAAACGGGATTTTTCACAGCCTCCGAGTCTGCTGCCGCCCTCAGCCGCCCCTCCAGGCCAGCTCTACACAAAGCTCCTTCCTGCTCGTGCTCCCAATTTATCCACCCAAAACCCAGTAAGCTACCCCTGCCCCCTTACTGGGATCTTGGTCTTGGATTTAATCCAATGCCGTGAAATCTTTTTGCATCCTTTGCTGTACAACATAGTTGCTGATTCCTTAATTTATGCCTTCTGATCTCCTGTCTCTGGCGCTGCTTGTCCACAGTTCGGTAGCCAGAAGCAGCTGCCCTTCTCCCTGCCCGTGCCGCCCCGGGCTTTCTCTGCGGCTCCAGGCAGAACTGCTCCCCTGTCATTCTCCCTCTCTCCTCTTCCCGTTTCCAGCCGGACTGTTTCACACTCCTGTGCTGTGTAGTAGTCCTTCAGCCAGGATTTTTTCACCCCGTTTCTTAGATAAAGGGCTCGGAGGCCGGGAGCGTATGATTTGTGTGTTAACTGGAAGGTCACTGGGTTGGGAGAGGAAACTTCTCCTGGATCAGTGCCGGAAACAGCACGTCTGCCCCTTCCCGCGACTAAATGACCTTCAGATTTAATATTGATGTGCAGCTTTCTCCTCGCTCTATTTTAGACTGCAGAGGCGGCCTGTGCCTGCCGGGGGGCTGCGCTGGGGCATGCCGGCGGAGGGACGCGTATTATCGCAGGCTGCTCCGCTCCGTGGCGTGCTGCGGCGGAGCGCTGCCGCTCACAGGGAGTGTCTGGGGCTTTATTCAGCCCTGGCCTCTTTTCCTGAAAGGCCTGGTGCTTCTGTTGCGTTGAGCAGGGATGACCTCCCTGTGCTTCAAGCCAGAAAAAAAAAGATTTTTATTTTTCCTACAACTCTGAAGGAACTCAGATTGAAGGCCTGGAAATGAGGGCAAGCCCAGGAGTGAGTGGCCGTGAGAGGCGATGGCACGCAGAGTGCTCCGTTCTGCCTCCTGCAGCGCAGCTTTCCCGGATGGAATTGGGAAGCAAGTTGCTTTTTGCTTCTCCCGTGGAAGGCAGGGAGCTTGGGGAGCCTTGGGACTGCACCTGATGGGTGGATTCATACCACTGATGCTGCTCTGCGTTGATGCTGTTTCAATATTCCCCAAAATCCATTAGTTGGCCCTTACTCCCTGCCCCCCCAGCCCATTTCAGCCGTGTTTGGCATTGATGGTGGCTTCTGCTTCAGCTGCAGATCCTTCTTGGCTTCCAAGTATGTTGTCCTAACGCCCCTACATGGTCCAAACAAATGTGGTTTTTCTCTATTTCTGCCGCCGTGAGAGCTTAAAAACCTGCTTGCTCTAGTGAGCGGTGAAGGAAACTGGGAAAAAAAGCTTTTGAAGAAAAAGAGTTCAGGGCTTTTGTGCTTCAGGTACAGAGCAGAGTTTAGTTTTGTGATGCTCGGAGCTGCATTTCTGAACACCAGCCTCATGTTGGAATGCTGCATTGTGAGACGTGTGTTTGCCGAGCGCTCTCCTTTCCCTCCCAGGACGTTAAAGAGCAGATACGGAGGGTGGACTCGTCTCAGTGGTGCACAGATTCTCAGGCCTAGAGAAGAAGCCTGCTTACGCATAATCACTTAGCCTGGAGTTTCATTTTGATCTTGGACTGCAAAACCTGTGCAGTTAAACAAAAACACCCTGTGATCCCTGACAAAACACCCTTTGACCTCAGGTCTCAACGGCTGCATAATAAGGGAAGAGACTGAGGCTGCATTTTCATTCCTGGAAAGATGGATCTTCCCGTCTGTCGATCCGTATGAGGTGCAGCGGATGGCGGGGAAGAGGAGGACTCTATCTCCTGCTCGCTAAACCAAGAGGAACAGGGAAGTGTGTTTGCTTTGTTGGACTGCTCACTTCAGTGCTTGGGTTGATGGCGATCAGAAGTTGCTTAGTTAAAACCAGTTTGGGCAAATGTCTGTGTCCCGTGTTGGTCTCTAGTGAGGCCTCACCGGCTCAGTTGCTGGGAAGCTTGGTAGATACTTGAAGGAGTGGTCGTCTTCTCTTGCAAGGAGAACTGGGGCATGAGGCGCCAAGGAGTTCTCCGCTTCAAGATTTGGAAGATTTTTACCATCCTGGAGAATAATGCCATAAATTCTACCTTGAGTAAACTTCTGAACAGTGCAAAGCATGTCCTAAGTCCTGCTCTGACACGGTGTTGCATTAATGCCGTTCACCAACGGGAGCTCCGAGCCGCTCTCCGCGCGCTGGCAGTCATTTAACGTGGTTTCTGTATTACAGAATATTGATTTACTGCGGAGCGTAAAAATGTGCCGCGCTCAGCAGAAGGGCCTCCGCAATTGTTATGCTCCAGGAACACTGCTGCTCAGGAATGTGAAATAAATTTTCCCTTTTACAATAGATCCTGATTTGCATCGTCTCCGTTCTTGCCTCCCCAGGGATTGTGCCACTAATGGTCCATGGTGAGCGCTCCCCCGTGCCGGCACCCAACCGCTCTGTTTGCACACACACCAGGGGCTTTGCTGGTGAACAAGCGTAGGAACTTTTCCAAGGGTTTACTCGGTGCTGTAATTGTCTCCTCTCTGTTGTGCGCTTAGTTTCAGACGCTGAACATCCCCTTCCTTCTCTTCTTTGGTGTTTTAACTGCTTTAACTTCAGGGCAGCCTGGTTTACAGCAGTCTCAAAAGTCAAGTTGTCCTGTGCTGCCAGGCGTGAGGTGGTTTCTTGTTGCTGGCTGAAGGAGACCAAGAGTTGGGAAGCGGCTTGTTTGCGCAGGCATGCCTTCTTGGAAAATGTTGCCTGCTGCTGCCATCCCTGGCTGTCCCAGCCCACGGGCTGTTTTGTGAAGGAGAGTGCCCTGGCAGCTTTTATTTATTTGAGAGTGCTTTCCAGAGAGGATGCTGGTTTTCTGTCCCGCGCAACCCAGACCTGTTAGGAAGCGGTTGTAAGCAAAATTGTAATATGGGTAAAGGCCTTACTTAGGAAAAAGGAGGATATGCTCCTGGCCTTCAAAGGTCCCTGCCAACCCTAACAATTCTCTGATAGTCTTACCTTCTCGTTCCTGGCTTTACCTCCAGGGAGTAACAAACTGCCTTGCATTTTCTGCTGCGCTGACGATCAGGCAGATTCTGCGCGTTGGCATTGTAGCCGTTCTGCTGGCTGCTTCGCCTGCGTAGTTGCTTGTGAGCATGTGGAGAACTACATTGAGAAAGCGATCCAATAAATTCTCTTAGAAACGTGGTATTTCTCAGCTGGCTGCTCTGCTGTGCATCTGGAGAGCTGGTTTTCCTGGCGTAACAGCCAGCCCTTCGTGTCCACGCTCTTCTGATTCCAACCTCCTGCCCGCAGCTTGCTCCTCGGCCTTCCCCTTCTCTCCCCACCCCTTGCTCCGAGCTCGTGGGTGCCAAAACAGGATCCAGGCACGGGCCAAAGTACTGGCGTTGGCATAGCTGAAAGAATAAAATTAGACTTGTAGGCTATTGTCACAGAACAATTGTTTCTGCTGGGGGCTGAAGAACCGAAGCTTGGAACGGCTGGTTTTCAGACAGTCAGATGAATAAATGCTTGGGGCGTTGCATAAATGTCGTACCGTAAAGATCTGGGGCGCTTGGATTTGAAATATCACAGAAGTTCAAACCTAGCTGTGGCAACCAGCGCGAAGAATTTCAGCAAAGCTCTTAAGGCGTTCAGGAAACGAAGCAAGAAAGGAAGCATCCAGACTCCAGTTCTGAGGCTGAGCAGAGCCGCTTCTGGGCTGTGCTGGTTCGCTTCCGACTGATCGGCTTTCTGCCAAACTTGTGCCTTGGGCATGAGCTCCACAGAAAGTGAAATCCAAAGGGTATAAGGTCGTTTTGTTGACATCTGTTGATAGTTAATGGGTGCGCCACGTCACAGAGCCCTTGCGATTAGGGGTCTTTCTGGGCTTCATGGAAAATTAGGACTTTTTTTTTTTCTTTTTTTTCTTTTCCCCTTCTTTAAAACAAGTGACACCTTGAGATAGCTGAAGAAATTAAGGAAGCCTGGGGATAGCGCAGAGGAGAGCAAGAGCTTCACAAGAACCGGGTGAAGTGAGCTTGGTGGGAGCAGGGGGCTGGATGTGTGTGGGTTTGGGAAGCTGAACACTTTGGGAAGACCCTCTCTGCGGTAGTCTTTGGGAAGTGCTATGAGAAACACTGGTGAGGTGGCACCGTGTTTTGCCTTAAAGCTTATGAAAAACAATAATGAAAGAGAAAACCCAAACCAAGAAAAGCTTGGAGTGCTCTCCAGCGCTGACGTGGTAGTTTCTAGTCTACATATTTCCCCCTCACTCTTCCGGATCCCTGTGGATTCACCCGTCAATGGAAGGAAGCTGAGTGGAGGTTGACAAGGTAGAGAGTGCACAGTTTTTATCTACGCTGCTTACAGGAGACTTCTGCTGAAGATCAGCGCTGGGTCACTGGTGGTCTCTGCCTTACCTTCCTTTTGTGTCACCCTGTTAGGTGTCACCTAAGTTATGCTGTTGGGTTGGCAGAGAGGACAGGAGCGTGAAATATTTCTGTCCCTCGGGATCCGCTCTCATACCTGCTGGCACAGAGTTGACCCTGGCCGTGGTTGGGTTCCTGTTGGCTTAGGCGTAGGTGAGACGGGCGCAATGGAGGGAACTGGGGTGGGGCTGCTGTTGTGTGGACAGACCATACGGACGCTGTGTGCAAACCCTGCCTGGGAGCTGGTGTCTGAAATCCCACAGATCCTTTTGCTGATGGCCTTAATGAGTACTTTAGGGAGACCATCCCAACGGAAGATATTTATTGCATCCTTCCAGTTCTTAAAACAAAAACCTATTAGGGATCCACTCAACATTTTTGAAAGACCATTCTTCCGTTTCCAGGCTTTGGTGAAAGCTGCCCTGTGTTCCTCCTGAGGTTCCTGGGTTTCCATCAGGATTGTGGATGGGACTAAGAAAGGGCCAGCACAGACAGGGCGAGTGACTCAGCATCCCGACACATTGTGAGTCACGGCCGTGCACCACCGCACTGTCGGCTCGCGGCTGCAGGATCCAGACCTGGGAGGTGGTGGGCCCCAAGGCTGCACATCAGGGTGAGATGTTGTGTCATCAGCGCGGGAGCCCAGGTGCCTGGTGCAATGCCCAGGGCGGCGTGGCGTTCCGCCCTTGGACGGTAATGTTCTTGAACTGCTCTGATTTTGGGTGTTAACTCCATTTCTACAGCACAGCCAGACCCTGAACGTGGTCTAGGAGCGGGTGAGAACCAGAGAGGTGGTGGATGCCCCATCCCTGGAAACATTCCAGGCCAGGCTGGACGGGGCTCTGACCAACCTGATCTGGTTGGAGATGTCCCTGCTCCTGGCAGGGGGGTTGGACTGGGTGGGCTCTAAGGGTCCCTTCCACCCAAACCATTCTGTGGTTCTAACTGCTTACAAGTTTCCACGGGTGATGCGGGTGGTGTTTCAGCAGCCAGCGGTGTCGCTCGGAGCTGGAAACGGGAGGTGAATGAAGTTGTGATTTCCAGTTTACTGGTGAGGAACCCCGTGCAGTTTGTTTGCGTCGTGTGTCTGCGTATCTCTGTAGAATTTGCTGGCTGGTTCCCTCCCTACTGCCCGGGATCCCTCTTACGTGGCACGTATTATTTTTCAAAGTATTACATTTAGGGGAAGAAGGACAGTTTAGTGGGGTGGCTTGATTTTTGCTTCCTTTTCTGAGAACGCTTTCTGCAGCCGTTTGCGCTTTGGACGGATAAATCTTGTTAAGATGGGCCTGGCACCGAGGTGTGTGGATGATGGTGATGTTCCACAACATTCCTAACCCGGACACTATTTCAGGGGAGAGCTGCTTCCTCAAAGAGTGGATCCAGGTGTATTCTTGTGCTGCAGCTTTGAAAGTCGTTAAAATTGTCCCGAATCCCAGTAAAATCTGTTAGGAGGCAGGAAGGGCCGTGAAGGTCGTTTGGCAGCTTTGTTTTTTTCTGTGCGGTGAGCAGATTTGGGGGGTGGGTGCCCCTTGGCCCCCTTCCCCGCCCTTGGCCGTTGTTTCGCTTTGGTATTTTGAATTTCCCTCTTTTCTTTTCCCCATCTGTAGGTCTGCTTGTACATTGAATTTTGTACCTGTCCAAGGGTTTTCTTGGACACTTGTGCTACGTTTACCTTCCACTAGGAAGGAATTTGGGAATATTTTGGGCAGAAAAGCTGACATGAGGGAGCAGCCTCAAAAAAAGCAAAGGCTGTGGCTGCAGCAGCGAGGGGAGAATGCAAGAAATGAGCTCCGTGGTGCGGAGCATCACCTCAGGCTGAGGGGCCGCCGAGACCCGCGGCTCCGTGTCGGCGTTGAGCCGTGGCCTTGACGCTGGCTCTACAACTGGAGTATTAAAAATTTGGATTCAGGCTGTGCAGTCTTGTCCTGCCATAATTTCTACGCAGGAGTTCAGGCATCTTCTAATGGCTGGCCACGGCCAATTTTCTTTCTTCTTTTCTTTTTTTTTTTTTTTTCTTTTTAATAGAAATGAACTAGAGATGCCAAAACAAACCTTTCATATCCTGACCCGAGTGATGGTTACTCTGCGGACAAAGCCTTGCGCGCTGTGGCCGGTGCCAGGGTTTGGGGGGTTTGGATGGTTCCTCGTGGCCGAAAGGAGGGAGCTGTGGGCTGCTGTATCTGAACGCAGAGCACGCGTGGCCCCTGCGCTGGTGGCTGCCAGCCAGCGCCGCCCTCTCTCCTGGGCAGAGGCCTGGCATCCCTGCTGCCCCTGCTCAGCAGCAAAATGCCGGAGGATTTGTGCTCACAGATTTCCCCTGAGCAGTGGGGGTTTTTCAGTGAGGAACAGTGGAAATAACTCTTTAGTCCCAGCCTTTAGCGGTCTTCGGTTCTTCTGAATACGGGAATGAGTGAACCCAGCTGAGGTCTGACCCGGGTTTCCGTTGGTGTGAAGAGCAGAGCCCTTCAGAAGCTGCTGTTTCTGTCCGCGGGTGAGGGCGGGCGCTCGGCTGAACGCGTTGTTCGCTTTGGCTCCGTCACAGGCAGAAACGTTAGGATCAGCTAATGAGGTTGTTCTCCAGCACTTGTGGGGTTTTCTCTTCCTCCCTTGGCCTTGTCCTGCAAGTGTGTTTGGCAGGGTTTAACTCTTGCTCCACCCACAGATCTGGTTTTGCACTGGTCTAAAAAAAAGAAAAGATACAAAAGCTCTGTGGTCTGTTTTACAGGATTAGGGCAGAGGAGGGAATTTGCAGACTACGTGGGGACAGGAGCAAACTGGAAAAAGAGCCGCTGAGCTGGGCGCAGATCTCTTCCTTCCTTCAGTGAGGGACAATTAAAGATGATCATGAGAGTGATTGGGAAAGTTGGAACGCAGTTAAAAAATACTGCTTGGGGAATTGCGCTTAGGTTTTGTTGTCAGATTTGTAGATGTGAGCAGAGCAGGTTACTTTTTACTTGGGCTTGCCCTGGGTTTGCAGGGTGTGCAGGCGTTGGCAGTGCTGTCCCTAGCGCGGACTCCAACAGCAGGCGTCTCAGTATTTTACTTCACTGTCAGCACTGGCGTTTGAGCCTCTCGGAAGAGAGAAAGGGACCGGGAAACTTTCTGAAATCTGATGTTAATGCTGATGTTTTTCAGTTTCCGGTGAATCAGCAGGAGTGGATGTCACCGTGAGATGTCTCTTGGCATCTCGCTGTTGTTCAGGAGTAGGCATCGCACCAGTATGGACACGAAGCATCGCGTTGCGTTCGCGCTGCTGAACCTTGCCCTGGGGCTGCTGCCTCGTGGTAGGTAATGCGAGGAAAGCGCGCAGAGTTAGTGTGGATGGTTTGCCTTTTAATAGCCTTGACAGCTGAGTGTCGTAAACTGTCACATTTGGAACAGCTTTTGTGGTCTGTTGGCAGGTTTAGTCCCCGCTGAAGATCCCAGGTGGCAGTGGGAACTGGTGCGCCCCGTTTTTGTTTGCTGTAGCTGGCAGCCAGATCGCTCTTCCAGTGAAGGACAGCGAGCTGCATCGAGTGCTGGTGCTTGGGCAGCTCTCGGGAAGGCAAGAGGCGCACCTCTGAGTGTTTTGGCCGTGGTGCGGTGCCGTGGGATGTGGAGTTGGGCACAGAGCTTGGAAGAGGAAGGTAGCTTCTGCAGAGATTTTGGAGCAGAATCAAAATTCAGGATGGGACTTGTGGCTTCCTGCAGTTGCAAATCGGCTGATGCAGTCTGAGAGATGTGCGTAACTGGTGATGAGATTTCACACATCTATTTCTTCCTGGATCCTCAGGAGAGGACAAGTGTGTGCGGGGCTGTACCATACCAAAAGCAGGTTCTTATCAATCCAGAGCCAACCAGCTGGGATGTCAGGAGCGGTTTATGGCAAACCAGTAACACCCAGTGTGCTTTTTCGACAACCCTCTCACTCTGGACAGGTCTGAAGCCTGACCTATGAGGGATGAACAAGGACAGCAGCTCCAGAACAATCCCAGGTTTTCCATGTGAGGCCATGCCTTTGGTGGGAATGGATGTGGTGTGCTGGGTGGGACTCTAGCGAGTCAATGTGGAGGTGGGATGGGACAACCCAGGAAAAGGAGAATTTGGCCATCTGTAGCGCAAGGGTGGATCAGGATGGAGACCTCTGTGAGGAACCAGCTTCGTGCAGACCGTCTTGCAGAGGAAGGTCTGTTGGACATTGTTTTACAGTCCTCGCTTCCTTCTTTCCCTCAGATAGTGAGAGGTTGACCCCGCTGTCTCGGCCAGGCGTTGGAGACTAAATCCCCCCCTCAGCCTGAGCACGTTCAGGTTGTCAGAGTGGAGCCCCAGCCGTGGGTCATGTGGCGAGTGTCTCGATTCCCGGTACTGAAGCCTCATTTGTTGGACAGATGCTTAATTGTCTCATTCAGGAAATGTCCTGTGCTGTATCCTGGGCTCAGTTCTCATGCCTCTACGTGAAATCAGCTAACGCCTTTCCAGCTCGCTGCTGGCAGGGAAGGGAGGCTGAGGCGGTGTCATTTGCCAGAAAGTCTCAAAATGTGGGGCTTTGAACCAGGCCTGGTGATCTTTGGGGATTTATTCTATCCAAAACTGCGTAGGAAGGGCGAGAGTAAATAGAGAGCAGCCTCTGTGTTGGGGGGTGACTGCGTTTCGGGGGGCAGAAAAGCCCCTGGGTGCACGCCAGCAAACGGCGGAGGAGGGCGGCCATACGGAGGTGCCTGGGAAGCTGCGGCGCGTTGCCTCGTGTTGCGGCACTCATCTGCACCTGCGTGGGAAGGGAGAGGCCGGCGGTGCCGTGGCCGAGGACATCCAGGTCCGCGGTGTGCCCCAGGGTGTGCCCGCTCCCCTGCCCTCTGCCCGGGGCACCGGAGGAGCTGGCAGCGCCGTGCAGCTCACCGCGGGCTCGTGCTTTGTTGCCAAAAGCGATTCCCGGTTCACGGTGAATCTCTCCCGTTGCTGTTTCCCTGCGCAGGCTGCTTGGCGGCCTGAGAAGTTTTTCAGTGTTTGTGTGTGGCATTTCTCCCTCTTCCGGGCGTCGACGCTTTTTTTCCTCCAGTGCAGCCTGTTATTCTTCATTTAACGTCGAGATGAGTGGAGTTTGCTGAAGTGCTCTGGGTGGCAGAAACAACCTCGCTCCAGACCCCAGTGGCTGCTTCTCACCCATTACGGCCGGCTCCTGGAAGCGGTTCTGAGACGCGGTTCCCCCCCAGCCCGTAACTCTCCCATCTGAAATCTTTTTACTTCATTTTTCTCTACTGCTCCGTGTTGTTATCAGGGTGCTTTAGCAGCAGCTGGTGGAACTGCTCTGTTCACGTTGCAGCTGGGCCTTTAGTAGAGCAGTCTCCTGATGAAAACTAATTCTCCGCATCTCCAGTTCCCTCCGTTTGGTGCCGTCTCTGTCTGCCCCGTTAGCGTTCAGCAGCGTGGGCTCAGCAGAAAGCGAGAAGGACTGACGGCCGGCAGCAGCTTCTCGCCACCGCTCGCGTGGTGCAGGGAGGCAACGCGGCGTCTCTGAGGTTCAGAAGCAGCAAAATGACCGCGTGTCTCGTTTGCCTTGCTGGTACAAAACCGGCAGGGAACTCCGGTGGGCCTGGATTTCCTCTGAGGCAGCGTGTAAAACCCACTCATGGGACGAGGACGTGGGTGGTGCCGTTCCTTGGAAGAGCAAAAGTCCCTGCGCGTCTTCACCCTGAGGTGCTTTGTGGACAACTTGGACTGGATTTTTATACGTAGGCTTGGTTTGAGGACGTGTCAGAGGTGGAGGTTGTGTTAGGGAGAGCTTATCTCTGCGGAGCTTGCAGAGCTTTTACAGCACCGCGGCTGCTGGGACGACGGAGCTGGCTCTCGCACGGGTTGTACTGGTGGAAGTGCATCGACCGAGGTGTTGCCTGTTCGTTGGCAGGGCTGTATTTATCATGCTTCTTAAAAAACCCAATAAAGCGAGAGCACACACCCCGTTTTGAAGCAGCCGAAGCCGAGCTGTGTGGTGCGCGGGGCTGGCTGCCCTGCCCGGGGGCTGCAGCGCCTTCCCTGCCCCGCGGCAGCTCGCTGGGCCGGCCGGAGCCGGGCACCTTTCTGTGCCGGGGACGCTGCTGTCTGACAGGGGCGCCTGGCTGGCCTGTTGTGTTTTCTGGAGTTGACTTTGCCACGTAGGATAATTGATTTTAACCCATAATTGCCTGGTTTTCACTCAGGGAAGGACTGGAGCCCATCCCAAGGACTTGGGCTGATGCTAACATGGGATTTATTTTTTTTCCCTCTGCCATTCTGCAGTCACATTAAACTAACCGCTGTTTTTTAGGAAAAAGCATTTACCTCTGAGAATATGTCGTGTTGATCAAGTTTCTTCCTGTAGTTTCCTGAAGGTTGTGTGTTTCTGGTGGAGAGGCGGGCACGGTGCAGCACCTCTGGGAGCCCAACACCGCGGGGCGGGAGCTGTCGGCACCGATGCGAGGCTGCAGCCGCAAAGGGCGCAGGATTTCGGGTCTTCTGCCCTGGATGGGGAGAGGGATCCTGCTCTTCCCTCACCGCCTTCCCGTGAACCCCTCAGCCTCCTGCGGTATTTACAACCCCGCGGGCTGAGCTTGCTGGGCTCCGCGCTTGTTATTCCTTCTCTGTCCCAGCCTCCCAGCCCTCTTGGGCACCTTCCGGGCGTCTTGTGTGGGTTTCCTCCGCGCAAGGAGACGTAAGGCGGCGCGTTCTGCGTGCACGCGCCGTTGGCCCTCAGCACCGTCTGCTGAAGCGTGCAGGACGCTGTCCTTGTCGGTCAAGCTGAGCGCCACGGCAGCTGGGCGCGTGCACGCGAGGGGCGGCTGTCGCTCCCGGCGCGCTGCTGCTGTGCCCGCTCTCCTGCATGCACTGAGTCCTGCAGAACGGCGGTGAGTCTACCTGGGAAAATATATTTTTTTTTTTTAATATCAAGTCCCTAAATAATTCATTTTCTGTGGGGGGCTTGAGCTTACCCTTCTGTCCCAGCCGGAGGGGTTCTCCTGTGCCGTCCTCCGTAGCCTGTTTTGTGCAAGCGCTTGTGCTTGCACGGCACACGTCCGTGCAGCAGCAGGATGAACGATTTGCCGCGGAGGATGCAGGATTTCACCGCTTTGCTGCTCCTCGCGTTACTCCCCGTGTCTCTCTGCCTCTCAAAGCCCGAGACCGCTCGCAAGACGAGCCGTGCAGCCTGCTCGTAGCCACATGGCTCTCTGCAGCCATCTGTCCATCTCCTTGGTCATCTCCTTTGGCTTAATCCAAAACCCATTCTGAGCAAGTGCCATAAACTCTTTTATTAATTGTGCTGTTAAGGCTCTGATGTTTAGAAGGAAAGGAAGCGGGTTTCCCTCCCCCCGGAGCGGGGTGTCTGGCTGAGGTGTCAGGTGCTGCTGCTGCTGAGTGCAGCAACTTCAGATGCTCTGCTTTGTGCGTGGTTGCTACTTTGCAGTGCCAGTTGAGAAAATAATCATTCTTGCCAAATATTTCTGTGGAGATTAAAGCTGAAGAAGCTACATCGCTTGTTATCCAGGAGCTGATGTACATGAGGAGAGCATACGTGTTGCCGACAGCACATTGCAGCAAAGGGTGTAGTTGAAGGGGCTCTGGAAAAGCCTTAATTCTAAATATAGAGGGCCACGCTACGCGCAGCGCCGGTTTGGAAAGCGTGGCTGAGCCGTCGCTGTGTATCCTCCCCTCATGCCGCAGGGTGTCAGAGGATGAGGTGTACGTTACTGGTTCGCTTTCTTGGTTTATTTTTGGTCTAAATCCAGTGGGTTTTTCTGGGGTAGGATGTGTCCTCATTTTAAGGTGAGGAGCAGGTCTACTGCTGCTTATGCTGCCGTATCACATAGGAATCTAAACGGGCGTGAGGTGTTTTTTATGCTTAATCTGGATTTCTGTGTAATCTGAGTAGAAGAATGACATGTATTTAACGGAGCAGGCCATTATGGTTCCGGCAGGCACAGGTGCTTTCCGATGGTGCAGAGGCAAGCAAGGGAGCTGGTTGTTTGGAGGTGCTCTCAGCAGCTTTTGATATTCCTAAAAACAATTCCCGATGCTACATGGATCCCCAGAGAGTGAACTGAAGCCTGCTGGGATCTGGCTTGGAGTCGCAAACTTTCTGGGGGTCCAGACAGCCTGTTGTGTCCACGGATGCTGGAGATGTCATAAAATCAGGGATGGCCATTGCAGAAGTCTTTCCTGGTTTTGTTTAAGCTGTAAAAAAAGATGGAACTCTTTGCCAGTTAAATTGTTCTTAACTTCTGAAATGAGAGTACGGTAGAATTTTGCTGAAACTTGGCTGGCAGAGAAGTAACGTCTCCGGGAAAGTCTTGCAGGAAACTACAACATGAAAATGCCATCAGTCTTACAGGTGACTGAGTCCGAGCAGCGCCGCAGCTGAGCAGAGCAGCAGCGCTCAGAGAAACTTCTCTGGGAGATAAGGGAGATCTGCTTCCCAGGCACTGCTTTTGTGTCCTGCAGTGCCGCGGAGGGGCCTTCGTGCTCAGACTGGAGATCCCGTCTGGGGAGCAGGGACCACAAGCTCGCAAGGCTCCATCCTTCTCGGAACGGAGTAAAGCACCACTGGGCCGGAGATCTGCATTAGAGCTTGGTGACGGGGCGACGCTGGGGTGGCGTCGGCAGCTGCTCAGCCCACGCTGAGCCAGGTGAACCCTCTGGTCGCTCTGCCTCGCCGGCAGGATGGGCCAGACCTGTACCTTGGCCGCCTTTTCTCTGGGGCTCTGTTGGCTCTGTCCTTGCTGTAATGGCGGAGGATTAGGATCTGGCCTTGGCGTGACATCCATCTACAGGAACTATTAAAATTTTCACCAAACGTAGGGTCAGCATTGATCGAAATAGAGCAGGCACTTTGCACAGAGAAATACTCCACGGAGAAGTACTTAAGCTCCTGAAAGTGCTTTGAAAATGGGCTGGGAGAGTGCTGGGAGGGCTGTGGGGAGCGGATGCAAATGCATGTTCTGGTGGAAATCTGCCCTCATCTCAGTCAGCACCGAAGCGACGTCGCTTACGCAGCCGGGGAGGTCCAGCGAGAGTTTGGAGAGCGCGTCCTGTTCTGCGTTTGCGGGTCTCACCTGCAGTGTGGAGGAACCAGCTCCTCCTCCTCAGGGCATTTCTGTTAGTAGGTTTGAAGCCTGTAGTGACCCTGGTGCTGGGGGATTTTTAGGCAAGTGCATTTGGTAGCAGAACACCTAAATAAGGGACACAGGGGAGGTGTCGGTTTTTCTAAGAACTTGATTATTGCCGTCGCTTACCGTCTCTGCGGCTGGCAGCGTCTTGGTGGTAAGTCTCATTTCCCACGTGCTGCTTCTGCTACAGCGGCCGGTTTCAGCTTTGGAACGGAATGATCTCGGCAGAAGACTTCCTGGTGAGATTTTGGAAGAAAATTCTGGCCATTGTGGTGATTCCCCTGCCCTCTGTGCTCTCACTGGTTTCAAAACTGCTGCAGAAGGAGGGGGAGATGGGCGAAGGGAATTATTTAGTGATTAATTTCTTAATTGACAGACATCCAGATGTGGCAGAGGCTTTGTGCAGCGGCACTGGATTTGTGCGTGCACTTTCTGCTGTCGCTTTGTTTCTGCACAACGTTGTGGTTTTCTTCCTTTCTGGGCAGCGTTAATCCACCGGAATCGGGATGCTTAGGGTGTATTTTCCTAATATCTTGGTTTTAATGTGGGAGGGTGGAGCTGTGGATTTATACGTACCTTAAATCTTCGTGTTCCTTTCTGCCCTTGGAGCGCGATCGTAGAGAGGAAGGGTGTTTCTGTAAGGGCTGCAATCAGTGGTGTGGTCCGTGCACTGGTGAGAGCGTATTTCTGCTCCTGCAGAACCCTGCTTTGCGCTCCCAGCAGAGACAGGGTAGGAAATCAGTCAAGAGCTGCAAAATGTGTGGGTTTCCCCCGTGCACGCACATGTGCTGGCCTCTCTCATGCTGCCTCCGAGCTCGGCGATCAGGAGTCATTTGTTAGTCATTTCTGATGTTTTTTCCTGGGTTTTTTGTTTGCTCAGTCAAGCCATCAGATGCAGAAATCTTTACTGTTGCCCTCTTTCCTTTGCAATTCCTCCGTGCAGCTTGTGCAAGGGGAGCAGCTTGTGCAAGGTTCTGCTAGCTCTGTTGCTCGCCTCCAAAAAAGTGGTTACCCTTCAAACCGAACGGTGGGGTGTTGTGAAACTCACCGCTGCGCTTTAATCGTGGCCCCGTGGTATGTGCTGGTGCTCAGGCATGTGTTGTGACTGATGACAGAGGTCTTTTTTTAAAGAGGCTGTGTTGAGGAAGGGAGGGCACACGGGTTTTGTTTTCTCCAAGACATGGACGAGGTGGGTCTGGCAGATGTGGCCAGGTGGGACTCGGAGCTGAGCGTGGACGAAAATCTTAACGCTTGCATAGGCAGGACTTCAGTCACTGGGTACCAAAAGTTGTTTTAATACCGCTCTGCGGAGGCATGGCTTTGCTAGCACGTCTGGAGCTCGGCTGGTAATTATTAGCAGAGGCTAGATGGTATCAGTCCTGGCTTTTAGTACGTAGCTTTTGATCTACGTCGGTTCTGCTAGGTTTTCTGTGGACTGTGTAATTAAAATCACACTCAAAATAATCCCCCCTTCCCCTCTCTGTTTTTCCAGGAGGCGAAGGGCAGAGTGGAGATGGGCAGCAGACCGTGCAGCCATCGTCAGTCGCTGGAATTGGCTTCAAGCCCACGTCTCGGACCTGGAATACCGAATCCGGCAGCAAACGGACATTTACAAGCAGATCAGAGCCAATAAGGTGAGGACCAGGAGTTTGGATCCCTACAGTTTTGCTTCATCTGCCTCCTGATGGCTCTTTCCTGATGCTGTGAAGAATGTGCATGCAAAGCGTCGTGCTTGTTCCCCCTGCGTCTCTGGAAAAGCGCGTTGCAGGGTTGTGGCTGATTGTAACGCTGCTTGGCACGGGCCGAGCGTCTCCCTGGGTCGGTGTGGTAACGTGAGGAGAGCGATACCCCGCGTTCAAGTCAGCCTTTGGGTACCGAACAAAACTGTTGCTTTTGTGTGCGTGTTGCTGTTCCCCGTTGTCCAAGCCTTTCTCTTTTTCATTTGAGTTAAAAAAGCAAAACAGAACACAAACTAAAAAAAAAAAACAACCCCAAACCAACCTTCCCATTCTTTCGTTTTGGGAGCAGCTGAAGGTGGGGATAAGGAACAACTTAACGAGGGCCTTAGTGAGGAAGGGAGGGGACTGTGGAGGAAGTTAGCTTCCGATGCTATCACGTAGCACAGGCTTAAAACTGAGTCTGTATCATAAAAAAAAAGACTATTTCTAGGTGCTGACCTTTCTCTGTGGAAGGAATTGTTTTTTTCAGACTTGCTCTCAGGTGGTGGGAGAATGGGGGAGAGCAGGGAAGGGGTGAGGAAGGGAGTGTTATTGAGACTTGTTCAGGCATGCGCGTCTAAACGTCAGTTCTTGGAGCGCGGAATGTCTGGAGTTTCTGGCAAGAGGCCTCGTGGTCTTGCATCAGCTTACAGATCCTCAGGAATTCCGAGTCCAGCGAGTGCTTTTCCCAAAACATGTGATGCTCTCCGGGTCACGGGGAGAGAGCCTTCCGGGCAGGTAGAAAGCACAGGCAGGGAGGGAGCCTGGGCCTCTATGCAGCTATGTGGAAAAACAGGCTGCCGGGGTGGGTGAGCTGCAAATGAGCAGGTGGAGGAGCACGGCTTGCTGAGCAGAATCCAGTACCGACATCAGAGCAGAAGGCTTCTGGGAAGCAGGCTGCGCGTCAGATTAATGAACCAGTTTCAGAAAGAATTGTCTTCCTTCTGTCTCGAGAAAGCCGATCATGCGAGGTGGTTTCTAGGTATGAAATACAAAATAGCTAAACGTTTGAAAGGTAAAAGTTAAGTAATGGAAGAAATGAGAAAACTCAGCTGATGAAGTGGAAGGTTCGGTGCTTTCACCAGACGGTGGCACCTCGACAGACCCGGGAAATGGCCTGATCGTGGCTACGAGCAGCCCACAGGTTCTTGTTGAAGGCTGCAGTCGCCAGGTCTGGGAGGAGAACATCAAAGTTGAGAAGTACATCTGAGGTTTCAGAAAACAGGATGTCATCTTTTGCGATCTGTTCAAACAAAACCTCCCCAGCTGCGATAACCTGGTACCTGAATTGAAGATGGAGCGTGCCGCGTACGGTGGCAGAGGAGTTTGGGTGTTGAGGATTCGGCAGCGGCTGTTCTGAGTACCACACACCCCATCTTCGTGGAGATCACTGCTTGCACCCGGCTGTTGTTGTCTTGGTGTCACGGAGCTCAAGGATGCCTTGTGAAACGTGTTCTGGTTTCATCTGTGAAACACTCAGAGTAAGATTCATAACAGCAGCTTGGGACGAGCGTAGGAGACGAGAGAAGCAGGTGTGTGCTTCAGTACAAGTCTTGCTGGGGATTTGGCTTCAAATTGTGCAGGGACAACAGTTAAAGAATTTGGAGACACTTGGTTTTTTCTGTCGACGTAACTCTGACTTCCTTGGCTAAAACATAAGGAGGTTAAGATGTAGCCACGGCAGGAATTCCAAGTTGCTGTTCTTTTTATTCTTTTTTGAGTTACCTTTATGTGTTGAAGTTTACATCCTAGCGCACCCTGAGAGAGAGACGCATGGCTTTGTCGAATCAAAGCGAGAGAAGGACCGGGCAGTCAAGAACAGCTGTCTGTTTCGAAGGTGCGCTGCTGCCTGGGAGTCTCGGCAGTAACGGTGTTTCCAGCGCAGCTGGATCGGCTCAGCCGGAGCCTGGCGAGACGGGGAGGAAAACAGCAAATCAGGGAGCGTGTGTCCAGAGTTAGTTGTGAAGTACTGTTTTCTGATGCTGAAAAAGTGGTGCCTTTGATTTTGTGTTGGTTTGGAGGAGCGTGTGCAGTTAATTTAAGGGACTGGATGTCTAGGAAGGTAATAAGGTGGGTTTTTTCTTTTCACAAATGTGCTTTTGGCCTTTTTGAGATGAGGTGTGGCCCGGTGCTGGTCCCCTTCCCCTTCGTGGTGTCTTTGCACCTCCCTGCATGTGTGGGTGGCAGGTGCTCCGTGTTTTCATGTGTGTCCCTCCTCGGCCTCGCCCGTTAGTCCCGTGGCAGAAGCTGCTGACTGTTACAGGGCTGTGAGACATCTGAAATCTGTCCCCCTGTACAATTCACTTCTCATTAACGCCATAATCAGTGATCAGAATGGGAGAAAAGAAACAGCAAACCTGCCCATAAATCCTGGAAGGGCCCTTCCTTTTCTCTTTGTTTTGGAGAATGCTGGTGAAAAACAAGTCTTGTGCAACCCTGGAATAGTTCAGATGCGCTGCACCTTTCCCTTTCCTGAAAGGGAGCTGGAAATTTGGTGTTGACCTTCTAATTCCCCTCTATTATTCAGAAGTGTCTAAATAACGGAGATTTAAAACTCTCTGAAGCAAAGCAGGGAGCAGAAGCCCTCAGGAGGAGGGTGCCAGCCTGCAGGTCTGCAGGGCCATAGCGGCAGTTGGGTGGGCTCGCAGCTGGGAGAGGAGGACTGGTGCGCACGGTGGGTTCGGGCATCGCAGCTTCTGCATGGGGACACGAAAACGAAATCTGTGACTGTCCCAGGGAAGGCTGCCTTGAGCGTTGCCTTCTGCTTCAGAGTCACCAGGAAAGGAACATACTTCCTTTGCACAGTGTATGGGTTTAGTGACTGCTCCTTCCCGGGGCGTGGAGCAGCTCCCTTTATCCTCTTCCTTGAAACTGAAGGCAGGAGTCCGTGGTGGCTCTTTCTGTTCCTGATGCCTGTGCTTCCCTATCTCATCCTCCCCCATCTCTTCTCTTGCTGAGCAGACGAGAAGCCCAGGTGCTTTCTGGAGTGTCAGAGGGAACAACTTCCGTGGTTCCGATTTTGCGTTCAGTCCTGGTTTCTCCCTTTTTCGTGTCCGCTGTCTCCTGCACTTGCCGTCTGGAGATGACCGACCTCAGTTAAAGCGTGCCTGAGGATGTTCCTAGCGGCAGTGGTGAAATGTGGTGGGTTGCTCTCAGAGAGGGAACTTTGAACTGAGTTTAGACTTCCAGCCTCTCTCATCCACTAAACATCCCTCCGGGATGTCAGAAAACTCCAGAAAACCATCATCATGTTTATTCCAGAAGGTGGCTGCTTTCCTCACTGCTGGTCAGAGGCCTCGTACAGTTGTGGTTGGTTCAGGAACTGCCTGGTTTTAAACTCTCCCTGAGCTACGGGCTGCCGCTGTCTCTGGGCAGCCGCTGTCCTCTCGTGTGGCAGGTGGTGCCAGGGTGTCAGATCAGCCTTACGAGAGACGTCGGTGCCCGCGTGCCGTGGCGTTGGGCGGTGATGCACAGTTAGATGTAGGATTTGGCTTTGTGGACTTTGAGGGAAGTCTTGAAGCGCTCTCCTCTCTACACAGAACGTGTCCAGGTTCCCTTCCAGGCTCACTTTCTTGTGACACACCACGCAACCCCTGAAATTGTTTTCAGATGACGGATTTGCCTGTTCTTGATCTGAGCAGTCCTTCCCGTGGCTCCTCGTTTGACCCATCGTTGTTCTGGCTGGTCGTTGTCCTGACTGTAGTCAGGACCCGTAGGTTCTACCAGCTCTCTAATCCCTTGCACATTTTAGCTTGTTCTGTTATAGTATAGCTCAGAATGTGCATAATTATAACGATTTTATTTTACTTTGTGTTGTTCAGAGGGAAAGCAGTCCTGCCTTCAGAGCGAGCGTCACTTAGGCTAAAACATAAACAGGACAACGTCTGTTGAGCCTGATAAAGCAGTGCTCTGCCACTCTGCGTTGGCCTGACAGGTTTATAGCAGTGGTTTGTTTATCACTATTTTTCTTTCCTTATTGAATTTAGTGAATATCACCTCTTTGAAAAAATCTGCTTAGCGTAACAAGTTTGACTGTAGATTTTTGGCACCCGCTCAGAATGGTTTGCTTGGCTGTGGCGGCGAGTTCCACTTGGTACTGCCAAAGCCGGCGCTTCCTGCTCTGCGCTACGGCAAAACGTTCCCTTCGGTTCGGCTGGCACGCGGCTCGCTGGACCTCCGTGCACGCGGGAGGAGGGGACGGGCTGGGAAGGGGGTCGGCAGCGGCGTTTCAGCGGTTTTGCCCGAGAGGGAGCTCACTGTCTGCTATTAATGGGCTCGAAGGCATGTGATCTGCCGCGGCCGCTGGCCTTCCCCTCCGAGGTCAGCTTGGATGGCAGGAAAATCCAGCCAGCCGGGGATTCGGTTTGGCATCACGGCTGAAGAATGCGGTGGGGAATGCAAGCCTGGCTGCGCAGCGGTCGTAGTTCTGGGGGACGGTGGATGCGCAGTTTCCCTGCCGAGACCAAAGGACCCGCAGTTAATTCCTCTTCCCTTCCCTCTCTTCCAGGGGCTGATAGTTCTTGGTGAAGCATCACCCACTGATCCCGCAGTAGATGATGCATCCCATCCTGTTAGTGCTGACGTTAAGCTGGAGCCTGGGGCTGACCGGCTGGTAAGTGCCAGCAGCAGAAGCGACTGGGGCCAGATGCTTCACGTGCCTGAATTTTGGGTAGGGAAGGCTGAATCTTTAAGCTGTGGTGGAGAGAGGTGCTCAACCCACGTCTAGCGTGGGACTGGCCTCCTGCAGAAGCACCTCTCTGTGGGACTTCCCCTGAGAACTGCCGATCTGTTGGTCTGCGTGGCTCGCCCCGGCCCGGGTTGATAAATTGTACGATTCAAACGCCTTTTAGAACAGAGTTCCTCAGGGTGCCTCGGTCGTATGCGTTAGCATTTTGTGAGGCTTCCAAATCCTAACTAATCCTTTCCCTCTAGCAAAAGTACCTCAAACTGAGAGCAGCGCAATTAGCAAAGGCAGCTAAAGATGTGGCTGTTAATATCTGCCGGAGTGTTACCCCTCGGAAGGGGAACTGGTGATTTCAGGGAGATGCACTGGAAACTGTGCAGAGTGCCAGGTATTTATTATTTGATGCAGAAATGTAGGCCACAGACTAAAGGCTTGATCGTGCCGTTCAGCCTGGCTGTGATTACTTTTCATCCTGCGGGACGCATTGACGTATTAAAACGGAGGATTTTGAAGTTGTGGTGTAGTAGGAGGAGAAAGGTGGTCCCTCCGTCGCTCCGAGCTGTGACACTCCTGCCTTTCTGTCCGGGAGAAACGGAGCCTCACTGCTGTGGAAGTGCTGGAGTTTCATGGACCGATGTTCAGTGTGGCTGATACAGATAAAAAACCTAACTAGAAGTGACCGTAAAATTGTGCTTTGAGCGTTTTCTCCTATCGCTGGCCAGACTTTGTCAGAGTTTTCCTGATACTGAATGATAATCTGAAATAGAGTGAAATTTTTGGTTAACGCTGAACTGCAAAGGGTATTACAGGTGATTTTGTAATGCCATGACTCCTCGCTTGACGCTGTCTTCAGTGTGTGTTTGGAATTTAAGGCTTTAGGCAGCAGATTAGCTGAGCCCAGAACTCCGCTGTGTGATTCGGTACGATGATCGGGTTTTGCTCCCAACTGGAAGAGTAGATGGTGCTTCAGATGAAAACAGAGCCGCGCCGGAGGAGCAGCGGGAGCCTGGAGAGCCGGGATGACAGGGGCCGCTGCAGATCGTGATTGAATCACCAGCATTACGCAGTGTCTGGTTTTGAGCAGCGATGTCCGTCTGTCGTGTGCCCCCCCCCGCTCCCTTTCGTGCTTTAACCCCAAAAGCGCTTGGAGAATAGCAAACACGCGCAGGGCCAGCGCGCGCCGGTCGCTTCTGGAGCAGCGTGCTCCTGCGCTGATGAATTGGCTGTTATCTGGGAGCTGGTCTGTAAATGGCAGCTGATAACAGAGAGAAATGATCGAATTTAACGTGATAGGAGGAATCATTTTCTGCCCTCTCTGTTAAAATCGGGATGTTTATCTGACGTGAGTGTATTTTCCTGGGAGTCTGCAGATGGAAGGGCTGTGTCCCAGCTGACTTTGTCCCTACAAATTAAAGACGTTTTCCATATACTTACAAAATCATCACGTTGCCCTTTAGATTGTCTCAGACACAATCTGGATGTACAGAATAGAAAATGTTTGCAGATTTCTGACGTATGGCAAAGAAGCTGCTTGCTTGGCCAGCACTGTGGGGTTTTCCTGCTCGCAGACGTCTCGCTGTTGCTGTGTTCACTCACATCCTGCGTTGTCCCTTTCCTCACCCCTTTCACTTGGGCGTGAGCTCTTCAGACGGACGCTGTTGTTACCGCAGTGCTCACGCAGTGGAGATCTGATCTCTCTCGCAGGCCTTGGAGGTGACAGCGACACAAATGCTAGACACTGAGAGCAACAACAACATTTTTGGTGTAAAGCAGGCTGCAGGTCCCTGCTTGGCTCTTTCTTGTGGTTACTCGTGCAGCGTGCTTGCCATCTTGGAGGGTAACTCCTCCCAGAAAGGACTTTTTCTTCCCCTTCCTCACGTGGCTGCTGGTGGACACGCATTGCTCCGCGCTGCCGGCTCCTCTGCAGCGGCACCGGAGGCGTTGGCCGTCAGAAACGCTGCGTCCAGGCACGCGGCTCTGCACCCCACCGCTGGAGGGTTTGTGCTCAGCGAGACTTGCTCAGCGGGGTGGGGTGTTGAGTCAGAGCCTTCGTCTGCTTGGAGCCAGAGATTAGCCCGGAGACCATTCCTGGGGCGTTATGACACTTACTGGAAGGATATCTCTTGGGCCTTTCCTGGAGAGGCGCTTATCATTTTGGCACTCTTTTGGCTGCTTAGAATTAGGCTCACTTTTTCACCCTTTTTTTTGCACTTCCAAACCAGCAGAGTAAGAGCCAGGTCTGCAACGTGGAGTAAGAGCAGGAATCCATCCTGTCTCATCCCAGCTCCTCTTTTGGATCTCATCTGCTCAGGGGTCCCTCCCTTGGCCAGCGTGAACGCAGGATACGTGTCCTGGGGCATCGGCCTGATACGTGGGATGTGGCTGATAATCCCTAGGAGGAGCTAATCCTATCGTCAGGAGAGGGAAGGGCTTTGCGGAAAAGGCTGGGAATGTCTGTTGGGAACTGGAAGCTCAGGATGTGAATAAATACTTTTGCCTGAAGAGGGGAAGCCCTGAAGAAATAACCTGGCTGTTGGTACCGGTTCATTGCTTGTGGTGCTGCTCTAGTGAGGAGAGAGTGCTTAGAATTTTTAATAGTAAATGAGAAAAGATATTGATGGAGTGTCTTAGTATGGCTTTTCCCCGCATTAAGGATTTGTATGTAGTAATAGGTGAAGGTCTGAACCCGTCGGGTTTTTTGGGAATACGAGGGACGTTCCCGGTGTTGGGCCGTGACTACTGGCCAGTACAACCCTTCCTTACTGCCATCAGAGCCCCTGCTCGGCTGCAGGCTCCTGGTTTCCTGTGCAGCAAGTGTCCTAAAGCGGAATGTTTGATGCCCCACTCCTCCGAGAGTCCTAGGGATCCTAAAGACCTGGACTTCCAGACCCCAGGCATAACCAAAACACAGGGAACAGCTCAGTCTGGAGCATCAGATCACTCTGATGTGTTCAGTGCTCTCTGGATCCCAGCCCGGCGGTCCGGCCGGCCCCGGAGGAAGGCACGGTGTCGGGAGGTGCATCCAGGAGGAGCTGGTGCAAGAGCTCTGCCTCTGCCCTAAACACTGGAGGTGTCAGCTCTCGCAGTGCTGCTCGTTTCCCAGTGGCTCGTGTCGGAGCCGTGTTAGGATACACCCAGCTTCAGCGTGATAAGGTGAGCCTGGGCTGTTTCTGATAAACAGACTTTGGATTGATGCTCTCCACCTCATCTGCAGGAAGCAGAGGGGCCACCCTCTATCCCTATCTCAAACCACCGAGCCGGAGAGAGCTCTTGGAGAAGAGGTTCCTCCTTTAAGACCCTTTCTGGAGAAGAAAATAAATACCCTGTTTCAAAAGAGCTTATGAGTCATGAGCCCTCCTGAACCGTGGGTGCCTCCGGCAGAGGCATGTGTCATGTGAAGGCTCAGCCTTGCCAAGCCTTTGGAAACCAAAGGGAAAACGTTCAGCTCCTGCGCTGACTTCACCTTGCCAGGGTGCCGCGTCGCGCTCGCCGAACGCCTCTGGCGCAATCCGATCTCGGCCCTGCGTCCGTGCGCTCAGCCCGGGTGTCAGAGACCAGCCTGGCGGCCTGATCCTGTCTTTCCTCCCCCAGGAGAAACGGCTTTTTTAGCAGAAGTGTGGAAACCCAGCAAAGTTCCTCAAACAGGCAACAGGCAGAACTTACCGGTGGTGGTAGAAATTGGTAAAGTCTCTGCTGTTCTGGAAACAGTTACGCCCAGGGCTGCTGCAGCCTGAGTTGAGTTGTTCATTGAGCTGGGGGGTGATTGCAGGGCAGATTTGAATCGGTGCAGTCCCGATGCTTTGGAGCTGGGCTGTGTGACGAGCAGGGGCTGGCTGTCCGGTCACACCTTCGCTTTTGTCCTTTTTACTAGCGCTTGAGCTGCACCACCACCCTTGCGTGCACAGAGCATGAGAGGCGTTGGCAGCCGGTGCAGGACGTGCCGCACGAAGGAAGAAATGAAGCTTCACCCCGGGGAGGAGGAGGAACACGTCTGAAAACAAAAAGAGGGGCTGTGAGGATTAGGGCTGGGGACAGTGAGTGCCAAGGGTATGAACACGCTGGGCCACGCTGGAACCTCCTGGGGTGGAGGGCAGGAATGGCACTGGCAGGAGGTACAAAGCCAGGGTGTCCTTGGGAGCGGCGGTGGCAGTCCCCCCCCGTTGAGGCCGCTTGCAGGGCGATGGGAGATGTGCAAGGTGGTGTTCTGCAGCCACGCGGTACCTGCTGCTGCCGCAGAGCGAGGGGCTTTGTGTCTGAGACCTGAGGCTGAAGGGATGGGGGAATTCTGTCTTCAGCTTAGTCCTTACTTCCCTCTGCCAAAACGGTGTTCTGAGCTTTGTGCTCGTCAGGCAGGTTCAGCTTTATAGCTTTTGCCTACTTGTGTCCAAAAACCACAGCTTGAGTGCGTACTCATTTCAAATGCTTTGTAAAGTGCTGTCTGGACCATGTTTGCACAGATATTGAGTTAAAATGCAAATTCAGTTTTGCAAGTCTGTTCTCCTCTCCCTCTCCTCCCGATTTCCCTCAAAGTGCTTAGACAAGGGCTGGCAGCCACGTGACTTAGAGCGCAACATCCAGCCTCTGCAGATGCCTTCAAGGTTTACAGGTGGTTATGAACTTGTTTGCGCTATCCAGACAGAACGCCAAAATCTCCTTAAAGGCCTCAGCCTCTCATGCTCCTGAGTGGTTGCCTGAGGGGCGTTGAAGTCCTTTTGGTTCTTGCGTTGACAGCGCTGTCGTGGATCCATCCTCCTGCAGAGCTGCTCACTAAGCAGTCCTTACATCTCCGGGTTCCTCTTCACATAGTGACTTCTGAACCCTGGAGTTGAAGTCCTGTGTGGAAACCCATGGCTACGGCACAGAATCCTCAACGAGAAACTTGAAATAAGAAAGTTGTGGCTATTTAAGAAGCTTTTAAAAATTAATTTATGATCTTTCTCGTCCTTCTTTAGACTGTTTCTGGATCCCAGCCACTAGACAACTTGGGTATTTCTGCTGCAAATACTCCTGAATCCCATCCCGCCAAGCCCTGTGGAGCACCAAGACCTGTCAATGGAGTTATTAACACGTAAGCTGCTTGCATATTATGGGAAGGGTTGGATTTTTGTGATCTTGACAAAGTCCCATTGGAAACCAGCCTGTAACATGCTGGTTGGTAGGAAGTTAACTGGGTTGGTAACAGTATAAATGTCTTTGTTTGAAAAAAAGCATGGTAGTAGGTCATGCTTGGAAACATTTTGGAGGAGATTGCTTGCTTGAGGTTTTCTGCTGCATTGTTTTTCTGAAAATGGTATTGAACTGAGCTGTGTTTACATGAAGGAGCCCTACGGGCAGCCACGCGATGAGCGTGTTCAAGACTGGTTCTTTATGGGTGTTTTTAGTGCACGTGCAGATTGTGTGATTCAAAGGTACCGGTGGCCCACTCGCAGTTATTTTGCAGAAGTAACCACAGGCCACCACCTGTAACCACTGGCCCAATTTTCTAGAGATACCGAGGAACCCAAATCCCATTGATTTGGGGAGTAAGACGTCCTAAATTCTTTGTTTCCCCAGGCTGGTTTTGTTGAGTAAGTCTTTAAGTGAGTAAATTAAAACAAGTGAAAGAAATTCTCCTGCGCTACAGGATGATTTCAAGGTTGAACCGCTTGAAAACCCTTGAACAGATGATGCTCTGAAGTTCTGGTGGTGCTAGAGAAGCGTTGCCAGCACCGCTGCACTTGCTTAGTATGAAAGCGTTGATCAGCTAACTCATCGCGACGGCCAAAACAGAGCCCTTTTTGTGCCTGCAGCCTTTGAACTGCCAAGCCTTAGACCACAGGGCTTTAATGTTTTGCGTTTTTAGAAGTGAAACACTTGTAAAATACACGTGGAAAGGTTCCGTAGATGAGGAGCTGCGCTGGTATCTGGGAGGTGGCACGGTGTAGCGATGCTGCGGTAGCGCGGGGTTTCTGCCTGTGGACGGGAAGGTCCTTTGTAGGCAGAACAGAAAGGTTGATGTGAGCATTGCACCTTTCTGTTATCACTGCTGAGGGCTGTTAGGGGTATAGTTCTCAAATATTAACCAGAATCAAGTTTGCATCGAGGTTAAATATTTTTTCTAGAAAATTACATGTTCTGCGTCTTGTGCTCTCTGCATTTAGACTCCTGAGAAACTTTTGTCTTAAGATGCCCTGAGCTGTAATTCTGGGGGAAGCTGGGTTCTAGGATTAAAGCTGTCCGGGTCTGGAGTGGCTCCTGGTCTTGCTCTGTGTCCAACTTTAAATGCTATTTTTTGTTCAGAACTTCCAAAGGTATTTTGTCAAAGGTTCAGTGGTGGGAGAGTATGGGAAGTGACCAAAATAAAAGCAAAAAATTAGAGTTGTCTTAATAAAAGCTATTGCCTTGTGACACTGCAATGCTTTAAACTCAGCCTAAAGTGTTTGCTAAGGTGTGAATCATGAGCCTGGCTGGTACCGCTGGGTGACATGGAACAGTTGAAGGACTAACGCTATCTTTCGTGCTCTCTTCTCTCGTTGGGCAGTCTTCAGCCTGGCCTGGCAGAACATGCTCAGGGAGATGGCCAGGAAGCTGAGGAGCTCTTGCATAAAAAGCAACGCCTGAACATGGTTTCTTCGTCTTCGGATGGAACGTGCGTAGCAGCTCGCACTCGCCCGGTACTGAGCTGTAAGAAGCGCCGGCTGGTTCGACCCAGCAGCGTCATGCCGCTTTCCAAAAAGGTGAGTGCTCTTTGGATTTTTTGATGCAGCGTAGAGCGAAACCCTCCGCACCGCAGAGCGCGGTGAGGTGCTGATGTGTTGGTCCAGCGTGCTTTTGCTGTTTGCATGAAGACATCTCCCTGCTCTGGGAATGTTTGTGGTTATTAAGGGGAGGAAGAGGAGGACGTGAGGCCGTTGGAGAAGTAAAGGAGAAAGAAAAGAGAGCTTTGAATTGGCTGAAGGTTTTTTATTAGCTATTAGGAGATGCTGAACTGTGTGTGGGTTTTCTTTTCTAAAACCAACCAGCCTGGGGTGAGCTTCAGGCGGAGTAGTTCAGTGTGGCACAGTCTGAACAGTCAGAAGAAGCTCTGAAGAGTCAAGAATCAGGAGACCTTAACTCTGAGCACAGGAATTAACACAGCCCCGGGAGCTTGCTGCTACTCACTCAAAGAGAAACTGCAGTTTCCTGACCAGGCATACATGGGATGTCTTGCAAAAGCCTGCCGAGGTGATCGCGTTCGCTTCTGGTGGGAAATCCTGGGAATAAGGACCTCTTTTTGTGTATGCAGCTCTTGTGATTGCAGAACCATAGATGGCAAAAATCCACGTACCTTTGAGTCCAAGAGTGTCAAACTCTACCACAGGAGAATTTTTACTCTGCGGGTGCTGGAGTTTTAAAGAGAAACTCAAAAGCAACGTTTTTCTGAGCAAACTAGATTCTCACTCGGCTGAGTTCACTTTAACTGATCACTCATTTGCATTTTTATCTGGAGTATTTCTGGTAGACCTCTGCAATGGCTGCTTGCAAGATCTGCAGCGATTTGGAAGTTGATTAACTGCCCCGTGGGCGATGCTGACTTGTGCGCTCAGTGTTTGAAGAAGTGGCTGTTAGTTCTGTGTCAGTTACTGACTGTAGTCATCACGTGCATTTGATAAGCAGAGATCGTTCAGGTGAGCAGTTCCAAAGAACGGAAGATGTCCCAGATAGCAGAGGATACCTGTGGACCCCTCTGGTTACTCCAGAGAAAGCTGATTGATGGCTCGGTCGTGGTGCAGAGATACCACATCCAGGTGGCCACGCTCTCCTGTCTTGCTCAGGGTGGTTGTGGCTTGCTGTGACCAGAAACTGCAACGGGATTGTTTCTGTTCCAGTAGAGATCATCCGTAACTGCCTCCTGTTCTACAAAATACGAATACAGCGTCACTTGAAGTTTTTAAGTTAGGAGATGTCTTGTAGGAAGGAAAAGCGGCTTAAAGGTTGAGTGGGTCTGTAGCCTGCGTGGAGTTGGAAACAGGGCTGGTCTTGTGAAACAGGACAGGAAGGTCTCCTGCAGTCACGCACAGCGTCCTGGTGCCGCAGAGCAGGCTGCTTTGTCCTCACATCAGGCCAGAGGGTTTGTCTGAACCTCCTTAGGCAGGCTGTTTGAGTGCTTAGCTAGTCTTGTTTTTCAAACAGCAGAACCAAACAAATCAAACTTTCTAATATAAGCTGCCCTGGCTGCCACTTGAAGTCATTACCAGTGGTCCTAGTTCTGGTGTAAACTGGTCAGCTCCCCTCGTTGCTTCTGAAGCTCTCCTTGAGGTGTGAAAGTCGATGTGGTTGTTCTTCGTGTGGACACCTCTACACTAAACACGCCGCGGGTCTTCCTGGTTTTGCTCGTAGGATGTATTTTTGGGGATGTTGTTATTTTTCTGTTGTTTTCCTCTCCATGTGGTGCACACATTTCTTGAAATCTGTGCCTGGAATGGGGTGTAGCCCTCCAGCTCACGCGTTGGCAGTGCCAAGCAGAGTGGCAGGATTACCTCATGTGTCTTGCCCAGCCGTCCTGTTTGTAAAGCCCCGTGGGGTGTTCGTTCCTAGTGATGGTACAACACCGCTGATTCACACTCCTTTTCTGATCCAGAACAACCACCAGATCCTCTGGGCAGATCTGCCGCTCGGTTACCTCTTCCTCCTCGTCACTGGTCATTGAAGCATCCGCTGGTTGCATTTGCCCTCAGTGAATTTTATTTTATTTATTTTAGATCGTTTCTCTTCATTTGTAACCATAAGTGGGATTCCAGCTCTTTCATTCAAGGTGGTTGCAGCCCTTCCCAGTTCTAATGTTACTTGCTAAGGCTTAAAGGTGTTCTCTCTTCCGCCATTCAAGGCACGAATGGAAATTATTTGAATGGTACCAGATCAGAACAGACTTCTGGAGGATCTGGTTTGGTGCGTCCTTCTGTTTTGATGGAGAATCATGGTTTGCTCTCTCTGTATGGGATTTACATCCAGTTGTGCATCCGCCTGCAGTGCTTTCATACAAAATGGAAGCTGTATATAAAAGTCTGGAAATATGTGTGTTGGAAGTCTGTCCTGGTTCAAGAAACAAGGTGGGAAAGCACCCTTTTTCACGCTGTAAAGATGTCCCTGTAACCGTCAGCACATAGTGATGGCTCTCTGACCCTTCTGAACTCAAAAAGGCTTTTTTTTTTCCTGGCTGACAACTGAATTGTGCTGCCTCATGGTTTTTGTAAATGAGTATTCAACCTAGATGAACACTTTTAGTCAAATATAGTAGCTGTTAAAGCGTCTGCGCTGGTGAGCAGTAGTTTTCAGGTGTGAAAGTGTCCTTTGGTGAGTTGAGACTAAATCAACAGGTTTTATACAAGGTATTAAAAAAAAAATCAGCCTTTAAGATGTTTTTCATGAGCTGTCAAAGGGGAATGTGTGAAGAGAGCCTTTAAACACATTGACCTCTGATATGTTGAAATTATTCTCTCCCCCCTTTCCAGGTCCATCGTAATAGCCTGGCGCGATGTAGCTGTGACGTGAACCCCTCGTGTGCTCTGTGCGGCACTCGAAGCTCCACGACTCTGGAAATCCAGTATGATGCCCCTTTGCTGGAGCGCCTCTCCCAGCTGGACTCATGTATTCATCCTGTCCTGTCATTCCCGGACGGTAAGCACAGCACCCGCCGAGCTGCTGGGGTGTTGCCAGGCTGGGTGCTGAGGTGGGTTACGAAGGGGTGCGCGGACGTGCTCCGCAGCCTGCCCGCATCCTGGCCTTCCAGAGGAGGTGCAGATCTGCTTGGGTACAGCCAAGCTGCTTCACCTGCAAGTGTTTTTAGGAGCAGGGCAGTTACTGGAGGGGAAAACCTGACCTGGAGCCCCGCTCAGGGTGAGGAGACCTGGAAATCTGTACTCTGGGTCTTTGGCTGGTGTCTGCGTGGCTGTAAACCACTGGAGAGGTATTTGCTTCCACAGAGTTTATTTGTCTGTATAAAGTCATTTGTGGATCGGTTTAAGTCACAGGAAATGTTTTTGACCTTGTAAGGAATTGTAAATTATCTTCTATGGTTCAGAGGGTGCAGTAAGAAGAGAAGTTCCCGTTACGGCGCTGGTTTCCCTGTGTTACGGTATCAGGGTTAATCATCGTTAAGAGGAATAACTAACCAACCCTGACTGTGGGGTATTCACAGATTTCATCTGTAGGGGCTTTTCCCAAGGGAAAATAAGTAGTTTCCAGAGTCTTTTGCTTCTTAAGCTGCCAAATTAGATACAAGCCTATTCTTCCACCCAAAAACTATTGGCTTGCGTGAGATTGGTGTCCATCTGCTGTCTTCTTCCTCTGATCACAAATACGGGGCCACAAATGACAGGAACTGGCCCTTTTATCAGGAGGGGTAGGCAGTAGATGGATCAGAGCGGTTCCGTGCCTCTCCAGCAGTGCCTGGCTGCCTGAGCTGTAAAACACCACTGGCAGTGCTGGGAGGACGGCGTGCCCCTGCTTCTCCCGAGGGTGTGAGGTGGTTGGTCCAGGTTTGGACCCTGGGCGAATGCGTGTGTGTTGGTTTAAATTCCGGCTTTGCGCAAACGCCGTGTGACAGCAGGAAGTGCGAGTGTCTGGGAACAATTAATGTGGCATCTTTCACTAGCACTGTAGTTCAACAGGCCAAAAGAGTCAACTGGTGTAAATCATCTCCTCCCGTATTCACTTGGGTCGGCTGCAGCCAGCTCACGTGCTGAAAGATCCGCTCTGGCTGCACGACATTCAGAACTCTGTGTTTAAAACTGCAGGGTGTCAAGCTTGAAAGACGTGTACAGAAATACCCCTTCCCTTCCCTCCCCCCCCCGGCAGTGCCAGATTGGCTGTAATTACACACTGGTGTTTGGTACAGTTCACTGGGGTTCCCTTTTGGGGACGGGGATCATTTTCTGGGGAAATACAAAGCCAGGTCACGTGTTCAGGCAGGGGAAGCGCTCAGCCTGAAGTTAATCTGCACCGAGATGTCTGGGAGCATTAATCCGGGTTGCTGTGGGTGCTCCCGCGTCGTTACCTGGGGGGCTCACCTGGAAAGGCAGCTGACCGGGTGCCGGGCTCCGTTCGGATTTGCTGGCGGAGCTGGCTGGAGCCCGGCCGCAGAGCCGTGAGCGTGTGCTGACTTTCGCTTGGAGCCCGTCTCTCCGGGGCTGCTCCAGCGCCAGCAGCCGGGATCTCCGGTGCCGTTTGCCAAGGGCAAAATTGCCAGGCACCGCAGGAGGAAAAAGATCCGTTTATTCTCCTGGCAAGAGCGGGGCGCAGGCGTAGCAGCTTTTAACCCCTTGCACTTGCGCTTCGTCAGCGCTTTGTCCCCTTCCTTTTTTTTTTTTTTTTTTTTTTTTTCCTGGTTGCTCGGATGTCTCGGTGGGAATTTTCAGATGATGTAATAACCTTGGTGGGGAGGAGGAGAGCCGGGGCTCTGGGCTCCGTGCGGTTGCCATCTGCCGGTCCCCGGGAGGCCTGCACCGCTTGACCGAGGAGGAGGAAGAGGAGGAGTGACTGTGTCACTTGCTGCAGAGACTCCGGTACCGCCAGTGCTGCCAGCAGGACAGTGGCAAACCAGCAAATAACTCATTTTCCACTGACAATGTTTTGTCCTGCAATTTTCCCCTCCCTTCACCCCGTCCCCTCCTTCCACAGATGTGTAGGCTGCTGGGATGGGATGAATTTTCAGGAGAAAGCAAAAAATTAACAGAGAAGAGGCCATTTTCCCAAAGTCAGATGACTTCAACACAGTGAAGAGTGTGGAGACGCGGCCTCTGTCTGTTCTTTGGGCCGAGTCTCCGCAAACCAGCGGTGGCCCAGGAGCTGCCGTTGCGCTGTGGTCGCCCTTCCTTAGCAAATGGATGGGGCTAAACCAGAGCTTTAACCGTTCAGGTACTTGAAATGCAGCGCTCCAGGCTTGTTCCTGAGAGTCACGTTCCCCCTGTTAACAACAGCCGACTCCAGCCTGTGCTCTGCCAGCTTCTCCGTCCGTTTTGCCTGCCCGGATCTGCTGGGGCTTTCCAGTCCCTGGAATTGGTGGGGAAATTTTGGGGAGAGGTTCGGATACCAGGGGTTGAGAGTACCAACAGGGCTGGAATCTCTTCCGCTTGCCCCCTGAGATGATGTAGGTGCAGTTTCCAAACCCCAGGGCAGCTCCTGATGGCCTCTGAGTCCCTTCTGCAGGGTGAGGAGCTTCAATTCCCCGTGCCGGGCCTGGGAGGGTTCATCTCTGACCGGGATGGCTTCAGAGTCCTTGTGGAAATGTCATGTGAGCTTGAGATGAGGAGGAGCGATGGTTTTACTACTGATGCTCACCTTGGGGCTTTTAACTTCCAGTTGGGACAGCCTGAGCTCGCGTCGGGCTGCGTGTCCTGCTGGCGACAGCCTGCTGGTCTGTACTGGGGGAGGAGAGCAGATGGGTGCCGTGTCAGAGCACAGACGCTGGTGTACAGTGATCTTACTGACTGGGTCAGGTGGAGAAGATAAATCCATGTCTCAGTCGTTGTGTAGTTAGCCCTAAAGATTTTAATCCTTTTCCAAGCTAGGATTTTGGCCCTCAGACGTGTAGAATGGAGCTGGGCCTCGGAGGAGCCTTAGGCAGCAGTGTTTGGTGGTCACACCTGGAGTCTGACGCTGTGAGTGTGAAAGGCAGGCTGACTTGTGGGACTTCTGGGGCTGAAGGGGTTTGCTACTCCAGTTTTATGGTCTACCCTAGCCTGTCTGCACAAGGAGTACACCGAGTAACCGCAGTAGTGCTCTGTCGTTGGGCTCAGGTCAGGAGTGCGTGTCTGTGTGGGATCTGGGAGAAGCAAAGCTTGAGGAATGGGAGAAAAAGTCCTGTCTGCCAAATTTCACAGCAGTGCAGCACACCTGTGCGCGTTGTGGGACGGCAAGATGAAATAGGGACGGGCACTCTGGATTTCTGTGATGTGCATAGAAACTTCAGACTGGAATGCCTCCGTTACCCCGGTAATTACCTGTCCGTTTGCCGGCTCGCAGGTGAGCGTGACCCAGCCCCTGCCTGGGGAGCTCGGGGCGAGCAGCACTTCTGCTCTTCGAGCCTCGGAAGCGCGCTCAGCTCCACAACTTCCGTTGGGTGATGGAGGGGCGACGTCAGGCAGATTAACATCGTACGGAACTTGGTTGCCTTTTGGCTTGACCTGAAATGGAGGATTTAAGCTGAATTTCTCTCTTCCAGCCTATCCCTCTGTAGATTTGCTGTGCTGAGATATTTCACCTTCTTGGAAGTCAGATCTAAGATAGCAGAACTGAGCGTGGCAGTGCACGAGATACCATCGGTGGTGAACACGCATGGTTTTTCTGACAAAAGACTTCCTTCTCCTGCCGGAGTATACTTGGGCTGTGAATCCTGGAGGAACGTGCTTCTCTTACCGAGCTTCACATTAGAAATGTTGGGTCCTAACATTGCAGGTCCTCCCGGTGAGGAAGGTGTAGGCAAGCCTAGGTTTTATAGCAAGCTGGTGCCTCTCTTCTTGTCAAGGACTGTTCTTACTGGGGGAACTGGGAGAGGATTGTGGTACAGCAGCTTTTTGGTGTGTAATTTAGTTAATTTGAGTGCTGTGTTTTGTATCCCTCTGCAGATGTGCCGATGAGCCTGCACTTCCAGAGCATGTTGAAATCTCAGTGGCAGAACAAACCCTACGAGAAGATGAAACCTCCCAAAAAGCTCTCGCTCAAGCACAGAGCCCCCATGCCTACCAGCAGCCTGTCTGACCCCGCTCGCAAGGACCGCCACAAGCTGGTGAATTCATTCTTCACTGCAGCCAGTAAGTGTCCTCCCTGCCTCTGCCGCGGGCAGAACATTGCCTGGTTTTGTACCCAGCAGCAGCGCGATCCGGGAGGAGAGAGGAGGAGGAGGAGGATGCCCTTCAACTTCAGCTCCTGGCTGTGAGGCCGCGGTAGGCAGGCCAGGGCTGAAGGTGAAGCGCGTGCAGGTTGTGAGGTGCAGGCTGGTCTCCGTTCGTAGGGAGCTCTTCCCCATCAGTGTGAGGCTGTGCTCACGCTGGCGCGGGCAGAACTGCGGCTCGGCCAGCGCTGAGCACGTCCCTCCAGCACCCTGACGGACCTGTCTGGGTTTGCGGAGCTGGTGAGCTCTGCCCGAGTCTCCTGTGCCAACAGAAAGAGAGGTGAACACAGGCGTTTCATAGCTCTTTCTCTGTTCCCCTCCTCAGAGCGCTCACATCAAAAAATCCAACCAGACAAGGCACACAGGCCGCCTTTAGACGATTTTACGGCCGTGTCCAAGGCCGAGAGAGCGCCAGAGCGCTCGCTTGTCCAGCCTCCTGCCCATGACAAAAAGCGATTGCGAGACTGCTCGTCTGAGAGGAGTGAAGGTAGGCTCCCACGGCCAGGTCTCTCGGGGGGAGCTTGGGCTTTGCTGCACATCCAGCCTCTTGCCCCCTTCAGCCTCAGAGAAGGGGGAGCTCACTGCTTCTGGGCCTTGTCGCCACCGCAGCGACGCCGTGTGTGCTCTAACTGCTTCTTCCCCCAGGGCCTCTCAGGCTGGCAGCCGCCGTTGGAAGGTGCTTCTCTTTCATGCAAAGTGCTCCTCAGCACTGGCCGTTTCTGGTGCACACAGTCCTTTTCTGTCCAGCGCCACCTCCCTTTGGGTTTTTTTTGCTGATGCCATTTTTCATTTTCTCCCACCCTCCTTGTGTAGTGTTGAAGCATCACACGGACGTCGGTGGCCCAAGCTACTTGTCAGCAGCTGCGACTCCCACACCTCACAGCCCCATAGCACGGCAACTGTCCACCTCCTCGGAAGGCTCCGCTCCCGCCAGCGCGAGTTCACAGGGCGCGTCCAGCGCAGCCGTAAGTATCCGGTGCCTTTTTGGAGAGGTTTCTGAGCCCAGCTCCATCACGGAGTCTCAACTTCTGAGCAGTTTGGGCATCTTGGGCACGAGGATGCTCAGTGTGTGTCTCGTGCTGGGCCCGTTGATGGTAGGAGAGGTTTTTTAACTCTGACTCTGAGTCTGCTGAAGTTCTGGATCGACGGTGGCTGTGCGGAGAGCCAGTTCGCTGTCACCTCAGTACCTGCTGGTAAATAATCCTGTCCTCAGCAGTCCCCTGGCTTTGCTCCACATCCAGGTTTTGGGTTTTGGAGCTGTCGGGGAACGCTAGGAAGAGCGGTGGAAGAGCCGAGCACCAGCGGTGTGCTGCTGCTGGTACAACGGTGCTTCCGCTGGGACGGCTTTCCCTGCGTGACCTCGGTGGCACTGGGCTGCACGTGGGGCTGGGCTGAGTCACGGGGCAGTGGCACATCAGTGGTGGCCGAGATCTTAACTGTCATCTGTACGCACGCCTCAGCAGTGGCTTCACTCATCCTGTCTGCTGAGACACGCCCGGCCTCCCAAAACGCTGAAGGACCAGGGGATTTGGGACCTTCCTGAAGCCGTGTCTAAAAGCTGTCAGGGAGCAGGACCCTCCCGCTGTGCTCCGGGACGGATCAGTGACACAGCTCCTTCGCCAGCCGTCGTCCGTCCTCCCAGCACCTGACCGGCGTTCCCAGAAGCCCGTGATAAAAGGGCTGAATTCTGCTGAACTCCTGGGTGTCCCACTGGAGAACCTGGCCTCCGACCGCTCCCGTTAGCAGTTTGTGCCACAGCCTAAGCTCGATGTGACCGAGGGATGGCAGAGCAGATGGCCTCAAACCCTGATGGTGAAACCAGGGTGGTGAAGAGGCATCTGTCCACGTCAGAGCTGAGGACACTGCTTCCAGCTCAACCTTGGGTGCCCGTGCCCTTGCACTCGCCCTTGTTCCAAGCTTGTTGCTGTGGAGATGCCAGGTTCCGGCTGGATTCCGTCATCAGTGAAGCACAGGTTCTCTGAAGAACCCGGCAAGCAGTAGAAGTTTGGCTTGAAGAAGGTGCTATGTGTCTTGGAGAAGAGGACAGCTCTTAGCAGCCCTGGTGTGTCAGAATGACACTTTGTTGTGCTTCGCACACGGATCTTGGTTTTCTCTTGCTGCTTCTTTGGATGCTCTTTCGCATATTCATTCAGAAAAGCAAGACGAAGCGGCTTCAGCAACCGAGTCCTGCAGGAGCGTTGCTGGTGCCGGGCTCCGGGCTCGAGGGTCCGAGTCGTGCGCTGAAGTGCCGCGGTCTGGTGCAGGTTTGCATGTGCTCCCCAGCCGGCGGGTCAGGCCTCGCTGGTGGCCGGGGCGCGCTGGCGTTTCCTTGCTGCCGTGCCGGTAGCTGCCCACCCGCTCCGGCGTCACCCTGGGCTTTGGGCGTGGTGGGTCCTGCAGCGGGATTCCGGCGTGTTTTTGCACGGGATCCAGGGAGGCAGAGAAGGTGGGAAGTTGCAGGTGACTCCGTTAGGAAGACGAGTCATTTGCCTGTCAAGCTGATCCGTGAGGATTCGTGTCGCTGCACCGGCGGTGCTGCTGTCACGGGTTCAGGGGAGGGGTTTGGACAGACAGAGGGTAGGAGCGCACCCAGCGTTCCCCAGGTTTAGGTAGATGAGTGTGGAGCTTATTTCCGTTGTGGAAAATCTATTCCAGGCAAAAGCGCGGTGCGGGTGGAAGCTGTTAGGCTCTTGGTGCAGCTGTCAGAGCCCGAGGTGACCTCCTGTCCGGCCGCCGCGGTCACATCAGTGGGGCCAGGCCCCTGCAGGGGCGCAGGCGGAGGGACTGCTTCCAAACACCATGGTTCTTCCCTTTTTCCTCATGGTCTCTCCACCTTCTTTACGTTGGCAGCAGGGAGCTGGATTATACGGGAGACTCTCCTTCTCGCCGGGCCAGTTCATCAGCCAGACCAGTCTCCTGCGCCGCCTGGCCGTGCGGTGGCTGGTGCCGCTGTGGGATGGCGGCTGGAGCTCAGCGGCCCGTGCTCACCTCACTTCTGTGCCTGCAGGGCCACCGCAGCCCTCGCCCGTGTTTGTACCTTCCGAGCTGGGGATTTTGGGTTGGGGAGAGGACTTCCAGCAGGCAGTAGATGAACTCCATTCTGGTGCAAATTGCTGTTGGTTCTGGAGTTTCCGTGGGTCGAACAAGGCCCGTGTCCTTTTTCTGTCGATGACTCGACATGGCAAAACCTACAACCCTTCCTCACCTTGTTCTTGTCTCCGTGTTGCAGCAGCCGAGGAGGAGGAGAGGCGAAAGTTCATTCGATATTAACAACATTGTCATCCCCATGTCTGTCGCCGCCACGACTCGCGTGGAGAAGCTGCAGTACAAAGAGATCCTCACACCCAGGTACGTGGGGTCCTGGGCATCCCAGGCTTTTCAGAAGTTCAGCCTGGCCTGGGGCTTTGCTCCCGGTGGCTGCTGATGCTGGTCAGGAAGGGAGCTTTCTTCTTCCTTGAAAGTAAGAAAAAGTTTGGAGAACTTCTGATCATCACGGTGATGGAGACTTGCTCCGTTAGGGAGTGTGTTGTCTGAGTGTCCCTCCTGCGTGAGAGCCAGCTGCCCTGCTCAGGGCTCTCCGTGCAAGCTGAAGTCATCCTGGTTGTCCTCTGCTGCGTGGGTTGAGCCAGAGGTGCTGGTGGGTTCCCAGCTCTGCACGTGTCCGGGCTGGGTCAGTGTTCGCTGCCTTGAGTGGCGTCGGCCAGGAGAGGCACTGCCATGCCTGGGCCGTGGTGGGAATCAGACATTTCTCTGCCCTGGCTGTGGGCAGGGAGACGAGCTGCCGGCCTTTGGCTGATCTTGGATTGCCGCCGTGGCTGAGATCAGTTGCTGGTTTCCACACCCGCGTTCTCGGTGGGCCTGTGCCAACTTCTGCAGCACTGCTGCAGCTTCTTCACCTGGCCTGCCCGGTTTCCCGTCCTCTTTTCGACTCCCTGTTTTCCAGGTCTCTTTCCCAGCTTACCTCTTTTCTTCCTCCTGGCCCCGTGTGCTCTTCCCAGGCCCGTTTCAGAGCAGGGAGGGAGCCTGCTGCCGAGCTAGAGGAAGAGGAGGAAATGCTGCAGCATCTGCTCTGCTTCCTCTGCCCTTGGCAGGCGGCAGCTGTGCCGCCAGAGCAGCGCCGGGAGCCAGGCGGGGGGGCAGAGAGGAAGGGCTGCGGTGCGAGGGTGCTGGTGGGGATTTGGTAGACAAACGTGGCCACTTGGCTTAAAACTGAGCCTAAATATGTTGCTCATTGTGGCAGGCCGGTGTTTTTCCTTTCCCAAAGGCCCGTTGGTGCGTGCAGGGCGGGTGCCGCTGCGCGTGGCTGTGCCTGTGGCTCACTGCTCTCTGGTTTGTGCCTTGCAGCTGGCGTGAAGTGGATATCAGCGCTCTGAAAGCGAGCCCTGACGAAGACAATGAGGAGGTAAGAATTTTCTTTCCAAGTTCACGTGGGGTGAGGTTGGTAGCAGCCGAACGGCGTCCGCGGAGGACGCTGGGAGTGGGCACAGGGACCTCAGCAGGGAGGTGTGGAGTCTCTTC
>JAAGAY010136786.1:0-44008 GCA_011801015.1 Ardeotis arabs | reverse complement strand
TTTTGTTTTTTTTTTTTTTTTTTTTTTTTTTTTTTTTTTTTTTTTTGACCGGGAACCAATTAATTTGCCTGTTTAAATCAAAAATGTTGACAGGATTGAAAACAAGATGGTGAAGGAAATGGAGTAAAATAATAAAAAAAAAGAAATTAGGGGTTCGGGACAGGAAAGCTGTGGACATTTATGAAAGCACCTTTATAAACTTTTTTTTTTTATTCCCACAATGCATTCTAATTGTTCCTTCACTGATCCTCATATTTCTAATTCAGCATCCTTGTCTCCTAGACAGTTCTGTGTATTTACTATTCTACAGGTGAAAAGGTACTTTTTAAATATCTACTCTGCATTGTTTTTCTTTCATTTCCACTTATGCTCACTGAGCTTGTCATCTGAAATCATCTGGAAATAGTTTCTTTTGATGTTATTAACCACTCCATTTAACAATGTGAGCACTTTAATATGGTCTTACTCTTTCTAAGTTGTTTTTTTTCTGGTTTTTGGAGTGAACAGGAAATTACTTTTAAAATCTCTACAATCACCATTTTCAACAGGGAAATGTTACTGTGAAATTTTTATCTTTTCTGCACAAACACTACACTATAGCTTCTTGTGAAATATATGAATGTATAAAAGTGCTGTGATGACAAATCACTGATTAATGAGATATAATTAACATACTTTCAGATATGAAGGCACTTATCATTAACAGGGAATCAATGCAATAAAGAGATATTTTTTTTCTGATTAGCTGGAATGTTTTCCCTTTATTGTTATTATTTTAATTAATGATTCAACTAATAATAGATTTCAATTGTTAAAATAAATAACTATGAAGATAAAAGCTTTTCTTCAAAGACTGAGAAAGCTTTAAAACATTTAAAACATTTCTTTTTCCTATTTATGGTTAGAAGACACCCAATAATATTTTGATGTCAAAGACAAAATGATTGTACAAATAGACTTCTGCTTATAAAAATTAAGAGAAGGAAAGGCAAAGTCATGGGAGATTTGAAGCAAAAATGAAGATTAATTGAAGCTTAGTTGCTCAGATTGCTCTTCTTTTCCTGAAGAATAGTAACTATGAAATTAAAAGACGAACTGAGGAGAACCTGGAATGGGAATTAAATGACTACTATTATCAATAAAGAGGTATTTAATGGGTACATGAAAATTCATATGAATTGGGATACTTCAGGATTAAATAGGAGAGTTTGTAACTACTAAAAGGAGAGGAGCGAAAAAAACCCACAATTATTCTGGAAATTATTGAATTAAATTATATTTTAAGTTATTCTCCTCTCTGCGATCCAACATGGTGGCAGGATACAGTTTAACATAGATGCTACAAATAAAAGCAAACCATGTTTGTGTCAGACTATCCAAAACTGCTGAGAAAAATTTCCAATTAAAATTAAGTTTTACTTTCTGTACACACTATAGTCCATGTTGTATGAAGCACCAGTTTACTGTACACATTTTGCAAAATTACCATAATGAACGTTAATGTGAAATAATGCTAAAAGCCACTAGAACTAGGAACACAGGTGCAATTCCTGTATTCTGGTTTTAATCATGATGACTGTCAAATTAAAATGCAAATGAGGACTAATTTATAAAAAATTATCTAATGACTTTCAAAATATGATAGAAGGCCATCTACAAATCTATTAGTGCTGCCTCTGAACAGCTTATTGAAAAGGAAGGGGAAGGGGAAGGGGAAAAGAAGGGAAGGGAAGGGGAAGGGGAAAAGGAGGGAATGGAAGGGAAGGGATGGGACATTTAATAAAACTTGCTGGCCAAGGAATTTCTATTTTGCATAATTCATCTAGTATCTAAGCACCAAATAGTTCTTCAAGGGTCAGATTCTAAGGCTCTTTGCAAGGCATCTTCAAAGGATTTTCTTTGAGAGGGAGGGAAAATCTGTTTTTGATGATTCAATCTCTCTCTCATACTATAACGTATGCTATCTTCTGGATTTCATACTTAATGGCTATTGCCTGAATATTAGCATTTGACAAGCAGCACTGAAATGTTTAATGACAAAATTTTGTAAATAATCACTTAAATTATTAGAAATGTTTACCTTTTCCAGTAATAACAAATTAAATATATAATCTTACTTTGCATGATCTAATTGGATTTTTATTAATATTGGACATAAAGCTAAATAAGATCTAATATATATATATTGAACAACAATTTATGGATTCTTTTTCAAAATCAATAACATGCTTATCTTATTCTATATCTTTTTATTGACTACTTCATGTTTGTTTGTTTATTCAATCTTTAGAAAGCTTTTGAGAACACATATCACTTCAGACAAGGAACTTTTTTGTTTGTGTAATTGTGACACCCTATTGATAAAAATTATTTGCTGTTTTAATGAAATATTCTTGTTAAAAGAAAAACAATGAAGTAAAGGTAGAGGGGGGGAAAGAGGTAGAAAATCTTAAAAAAAGTAGGAGGAACAAAAGTGCAAAATATTGGGGGAAGGTATTATCACAGCAGTTAAGACCACAGAATTAGTCACAGAGTTAAATCTTTGTCAATGATGAATATTAGAAGGTGGAAAGAGACTAGTCCCTGCACAATACTATGCCACAGGTAGTTTTTTATAGTTTGTTCAAAGAAGAATACTATTTGTTGGCATTGGTTCACTTGTCAGATATGGATCCTGATGCTCATTATTATATAAGTGTGTGTGTGCGTGTGTGTGTATATATATATATTTCTTCCATAATGTGGAATACACAAGTAAAAACTATTTTCCCCCTGTTTTCAGTTCTTCCACCTACAAACTTAAAAAGGAAGAAATTGAAACCTCCTTAAACTCAACAACAAAATACCTTCTTGAACCAAAAAAAATGGAATTCAACTCATCTGCTTCTAGCTAAAATTTGGCAGTCTGGATTCTAACTTCTTTATTTTGTTTAAGATTTGTTTTTTGTGTCTTTGTTTGTTTAGGCTTGCAACTTTAGTGGTCAGGCTTACAACACTCCCCTGAAGCAGATGTACAGTTATGCTATTCACAGACAGGTGAGTGCTGGCATACGTAAGAACAGATGAAGAAAAATAATAAAGATGGAGATATCTTAAGTCAGTTTTACCAACAGAAAAAAATTACTTGTGGAATTATAGCCTGACTTTGTTGATATATGTCATCATTTTGTGATCTCAGTTATACCTTGGAGTAATCCAAATGGATTGCACTTAGACTACATCGGATTAATTGCTACTCAGCATGAACAAGATGGAAAGCAACAAGCAACCCCTCTTCTACATTGTAGATTTTTTCCTAACATTATTGTGTTTTTAGGAGATTATAAATCAACAATTTTTACACAATTGTACCACATATATTAGTACTATTATTACTCTAAGAAAAGTTTAATGAATTGATGTAGCTTAAAGTAAAAAATATTCACTTAATTGAGCACTAATAATATTCCAGTATTCTTATTTTTAAGCTTTTTTTTTGCATGATATTTCCCTGGAAATCTCAGGGTTTTTTATGTTGAAGGTTTTTCTCTATACAGCGTGCACTAAGCCACTGACTTAAACGTTTAGAAAATTTAATCTTTAATTATTACGGAAGAGAACTCTTAAACCATTTAGGTATAAAGTGAGACTCTGATCTAAGTCAAAGGTAACGGAGTGAGAATTTGATACTTACTTTGTATGATTAAAAGTCAGGTTTCATTTAAACTGCTTGAAATCCAGAGAACATTCTAATTTTAGTTTTTATGTAAAATTTACCATTCAATAAATTCTTTTTTTCTTTTTTTTGTTTAAATAATTACACAGTAATTTACAGGACATTTTATTATCTTCTGTAACTGAAATATTATAGAAACAGTTTGGTAAAAGAGGAATTATGTTGTATTGTGTAGCTGAGGAGGAGTACACAAGTGAAAAATATTAAAAGGATAGGAAGGAATATGTAAGCCTGCTCAACTGAAAAGGGATGTTATCTTCACTGTACATCACTGAAGACCAGTTCTAATTTGGGGTCCAAATAAATATTCTTTGCCATTTCCAGATGTTTTCCAGTTGTCATTCAGAGGATTTATGACTGATTTCCTGGATATCACACAAGCTGAACTAATCTTACCTAGACTGTACCATGAACAGTAGCTGTAATATTTCTTAAGTGACATTATTGTACCAAGGAGAGAACACAAAATTTATGAAGACTTACGTGAATCACTTCTTTGAGTGGATCAATACAACAGTAAATGAATTACCTTGGACAATAACAGGATGTTGAACTACTTGCAATACATATTTCAAAGATTGCTGGTCTTTATGACATAAAATATGGCTGGTTTATATTAGCACATTTTAAGGGTAGTGGACAGCTTGTAGACACGAGCCTCTGAAGATTCCTCAGCATGTATAATAGAATATTAGTTGCACACTTATCATATTCTACACCAAACAAAAAAATGGATAATGGAAGTGGAGAATTTTATTTTAACAGGCTTTGGCATAAACAAATTTGAAGCTGTTGTGCCATGGAGAAGCTCAAGTTGCACAACCTTCATCAGTTTGGATTCAGGCACTGAGGAAGGCTGTATCTCACTTAATCTCAGACTTCTATAGTACAGATGTCCACATGTGAAGCAGTCAAGCACCTTTGTAGTTGAAGGTGGATATGGGCATTTTTAGATCCAGTGTGTCTTACCTATTTTAGGTATTTACCTTATAAAAAGATAAATGCTAAATTCTGTCCATTAACTAACTACAAGAAGAGCCTACATATATGTAAGATCTTATACAGAAAGATAAGTCAGATAAATCTCAACCAGAGTTTTTAAGCTGACTTCTGTGTGAGTGTTAGGTTGTTCCACAAGAGGACTCCCTGCCCCTCCAGAAGGCTATACAAAACCTAGATCTGCTGCAGTCCTCAGATCTGATCCCTGTATAATAGATGACAGCAGGAATAAAATGAGGGAAGTAATTATCCTAAGTGGGAAAACAAAGTAGTATGAAGACCACCAGAAAGCTATTTAAAAAGCCTTTGGAATTAAATAAAATCTAAGTATCAGTTACATCTTAGAGTGTTAGGTGCACCACCATAAAACCGAACAACAGCTAGAGCCAACTGCTATGTACCACAGACCCATCCAGTTTACTGCAGAGAGAGCTGATCTTAGCAGTATGGGCATGAGCAAGACCTTGGTATTTCATCTATGGATAATTAATTACTTTTGGAACTTTTTTTTCATTGATTAGCAGAGACTGCCACACAGGCATTTTCTAGGATGCAGCTGACATTACTCTGATGGATTTTTCCCTGTGCATGAAAAAGAAAATCCTCCAAAAAATCCAAAGAGTAGTAAGCCATTTATATTGTAAAAGTTACTAAGGATCAAAACAAAAACATATTGAATTTAAAGATTTTGCTCTACATTATAGGGCTGAAATATCCTAATGACCATAAAGATTATGCTTTTAGGATAGTTTCCTTCTCCTTGTGGCAGAAAGTAAAGAGATATTAAATAATTTAATATTTGACTGAAATATTTCATGAGCAGGTATATTCTCTGATTAATAAGGAGGAAGGGAGAGAGAGGCACCATTTTTTCTTATGCAAATTATCAGAAAAACTAAAAAAAAATAGATAAATATTTCATAAATCTTACATATTATAACTTTTGCAGAGATTCATGTTAAAGTCAAAAGAGATAAATTAAGTCTTCATGTTACTTGTATATTATACAGTGTTAAAGTTTGTTTTACAGTACTGGCTTTGTTTCCTTTATTTGCTCCCCTCACATAATGGACTGTGTTCTTTTCTTCCCTCACAAGCACTTAGATTATTTTGGTGATGATAATAGCAAAAAATAAAATGAAATAGATGTTTTTGAACTCTTAGAATACACTGAAAGAGTAGCAGTGCCTGGGATTATAACAACCTTTATTATGATCTTTGATTGTTTTTTGGTTTTTTTTTTTTTTTGTCTTCCTTTCTTTCTGTTCTGTCATGCAAACAACATACTTTTAAATTAAGCATAAAGAACTACGAATAGCATAGTAAGGATCCGTGTAACTATGTTAGGATTTATGACGTCTACTGAGGGAATTCCAGGAAAATTATTTCACAGTCTCTTTAGGAGAGGAAAGGAGTATATATGAAACGTCAAAAATATTTTAACATAGAAACAATTTGTAGTTAAGGGAGTGTTAATGATAGTTCAAAAACATCATTCCTGTATTTTCCAGATTTTTTTAGAAATTAATATGCTATCATAATACTCTCTTTATCTTTGGAAATGTTCATCTAATTAAAAAATTTATGCCAAAAAAAAGGCACTGTCCATTTGATGTGTAGGACATGTAAGGAAGAAATCAATAATCTGCTTAGAAAAAGGATTTTTTAATGAGTCAGGCAAAATGATTTAAAATGAGAAGAAGGATCTCTGCAGCAACAAGCTACTTCTAATAAACATTGCATGAAACAATAGAAAAGGAAAAAATATTTTCTTCTAAGAGTTCTACCACTTAGAAGAAAATTTCAAAGATCATCTATTTCAAAACTGTGAGATAGTAAAGAGCACAGGCAAGATTTTTATTTGCTCAATGTCTTGGTTACCAATGCAAGTTAATGCTCATTAACATCTTTAACAAAAAAAAAAAAAAAAAAAAAAAAAAAGAAATTATGCACAGGTGTTATTTTCTACTGTAGGAGCAGGAAATTACTCTAATGATTGGTAATAAAAAGAAAAAAAAATTCAGAGTAATGGCTTATGTATGCTGTTGTAATTTTCTGTAGGGAAGCCTACTAAAACTGTGAGTGTTAAATTGCAAATAATTTTATACACAAAAGATGGAAAAATAATGCAATCCATTAAATATCTTATTTTAATGTGACAAGTCAAAGATTGAGCTGAGAATTGCCGTATTTTCTGACTCATAATTGTACTATGGTGTCTGAATTTTCAGGTATTGGCAGGTAAAAATATTGTTGTGTCAGGAAACCTGCTGTATCACTCAAATCTGCTGTATCACTCAAATCCACAATAATTTGACACTAAATCCTTGATTTTGCTTAGGCCAGCTAGAGAAGTTAGAAAGTTAAGAATAAACAGAAACATAAAGTAACATTGGAAAGATATATTAAAATCACACTGTAATAACTCCCTATTCTCATGTTTTTTACATTATCACACCAAATTTGTTGTGGTAACTTTACAGTGACATTCCTATTGACCAGATTTGAGCATCACAGATGTTCTGAAAACTCACAGAAAAGCTAAATACCACTGTTGTTCCGAAATACAGAAAACTCTCTGTCTGAACATGGATTACTTGGACCATTGCATCATACTTACAGACTAGTAGTACTGAGCTAGTAACTTCACAGAAGCCCATGTCAAAGTATCACCTCAGCGGTTCCCCACGAATAGCCAGTGAATTCAGCTAAAGATACTCAGTGGCAGAACAGACCTAGAAATGGTAAACCTGTATCACAACAAGACAGAGACAGAAGGTAAGATTTTTCTGCCTGTCAAGCATCATGGAGTCATTCATAGCATAAAAATAGGTAGCCAACAAACATATGCCTATATATTCGATATTATCTAATCAAATTCAGATATGATAGGTATTCAATGGGGGAAAAAAAAAGTATCCAAAAACTCTCTTATCTTCTCATATCCAATTTCTCAAAAATTATTTTATTAATAGTGTTAGCCTTGATTCCAGACACCAGGGTAAAATCATAAATCTTTCTTGAGAGTGTCATTGAAGTCATGCATCTGCAAATTCCCTCTGGCCATCCATTCCTGAGTCATTTTTCTGTCCTTCACTTTCTCATCTTATTTTTACTTTTTCCTCTGTTGCTCAGGAAATCCACAGAGGAACTCTTAAATCTTCATTATTTTGAGTACTTTCACATTTGCTGTCATCCATTTAGTTGAAAATTCTAACAATTTGTGCAAAATGAAGGATGTATTATGGATTTTTTTACTACTTCTATCATGAGTCTTTTCAACTTCAGTTTCATATTCTCATTTTTGCTTTTTTTTTTTTTTTAATTGTCCATGCTTCTTTTCTCTCTATCCATCCTGTTAATTCTTCTTTAATATCAGCTTCCTTTCAAATAGCTTTTTCCTGCTTTTGACATAACTCTTATATCTAGTGGTATTTTTTTCTTTCTCTCTTTTTTTTTTTTTCTGTTTGTAGAACATCTTACCATCCATTCTCTTTGACATTTTCCAAATATTACCCTTAACTCAGCATCTACCCTCCCTATTTCCCAAAACTCCTTTCCTTTTGCAAGAAAATTTTCATTTTCTTCCTTGCTACTTTGCTTTCTCTTTCTGTTAATTTATCTTTTTTGCACTTTTTCAATATGAAGATATTTTAAATTATTCTCTATTTCCCCAACCAACCATTTTCTTATTCTTTTGATGTCATATTTGTAGCTGTGTCTCTGGGGATTGTCTTAATTCTTTAGAGGTCCATTTTGCTTTTAAGCAAAAAAGAACGTATAAATATTGACTTCACTGTAAAATCTTATGTCTTTTTCTACATAATATCTTGATGTTCTATTCTAACCCTTACCTTTGTTTCTTGCATTCTGTTGGACATATAAAGTTATTTCCAATATTCCTCAAAGAGTATCGTTCCACAGGACTCACCAAAGATATTTCCCTGAGACAAAGGGGCTTCAGTAACTGCATAGATCTGGAGACACTTGTTGACTATCGGTATCCTAAGATCCTCACAGGAGAAAAAAATTGTGTGAGCCTTCTCCCCTGCAAATATTATTTAAACTTGTGACATTTTTTGTTTGTTTGTTTTCCTACTTTCACAGTGAAATAGTGCATGACCTTGTTAAAAATGTGGTTTTACAGATACGAAGAAAAAGTTTTATTTCTGGACTCAGAGATAGTCAGATGCTTTAAAATGCACTAAAGAAAGGAAAAGGGAAAATTAAGGGAAAATGTAAAATAAAAAAAAAAAAGGAAAGGAGAGAAGGGAAGGCAAGGCAAGACAAAAAAAAAAGAAAAGTGTAAGCTGATGAGTCTCTTCGCTGTCATGTCTCACCCTCTTCAGAGTTGTCACTAATCAAGTTCTTCACCACATCATCATCATCTCTCCTTTTATTTTCCTCCTGGCACACTAATTATCATCTGTTACAAATGTAAATCAAGATTGTAGCGCTGAAGTATACTTAACATGTTGCATATACATAAATTGCAATACTTTATCAAGGATGCACACCCCTAAAAATAATCTATATGTAGCATTTCAAATGTGCTCTTGGCATTTTAAAGACTCTTCTTCAGTAAGATCTGCAGAACCCAGTAGGGAAATGAAAAAACTGGGGAAAAAAGTAAACCCCTCTCACTCCTTTTAATGAGGATATGCAGAATATTATTGTCTCCCTCACTAGCAAGGTGCCATGCTGAGAGCTGGAAGAGAGAGCTGTTGTATAACAATGTTGTATTTCCTCACAGGAAGCGTAAAAAACACTATTGGCTTTTTCAGGCCCTTAATAAAAAGAGCAATTAACTTGATTCTTTACGGTCACAAGTACAAAGCTTTCCATATCATGGATTAAACAGAATTCTCTCAGCTCAGTGTCTTTCAGGGGCTGTAAAATACATCTCTTGCCACTACTGCAGAGGTTCTGCCATCTTGCCTACTGATTTCAAAGTTAGCAGGATCATATTTCAAAACCAGCCAATTATGTTTAGTTAGGGACAAGTTGCTTATTTTACCGTCAGAATGTTATTTAATTGTATGTTGAAAAATGTGGTGTCCTTGAATTAGTGAACTAATTAGCAAATGCCTTTGAGAAGCATGAAACTGTATGTTAAGTTCCTTTGTAATATAGATTTTTGTGTTTCTATATTGGTGGCTCATGTTTTGCTTCCTTTACTTTTTTTTTTTCTTAATTGAACAGTCATTTATTATGATTTACTGAGAGATCCTTCTTTCACAGTTCAGCATCTTTAAAATGTGTGTGCTCAGACGATGACAGGATCTCACCATTTTGACATACAGAGGTTAATGCACTTAAGAGGGTTCACTTCTGCCAAAAAAAGAAAGATGGCTTTAAGATCTGGCTTTATTAGCATGATCTGTCCCAGATTTCCTGTCTGGCCTTGAACAAATCTTGGTGAACTCCACTGTAGTGCCTGTTAACTTGATATATCCACACAACTCAGCACAGCTCAGATTCACTGTTTGAGCCACTGAAGCAGAAAAGCCTCGTCTTCATTAAACTTGAGTTAATAACTGCTATTTTAAATAAAATTTTCAGTTCTCAGGAGAGTACTTTCATGATTATACAGGCCAAACTTTGATTTTTTTGCATACCATCTAGCCAGTTACTTTCTCTTGCTTAGGTGAAGCCTGCATTAAGTTGTCCGCGCCCATAGTGCAGACATGACTATGAATCATAGAATCATAGAATCATAGAATCATAGAACGGTTAGAGTTGGAAGGGACCTTCAAAGGTCATCTAGTCCAACCCCCCTGCAAGGAGCAGGGACATCCCCGACTAGATCAAGTTGCTCAGAGCCTCATCCAGCCTGGCCTTGAACGTTTCCAGGGATGGGGCACCCGCCACCTCTCTGGGCAACCTGTTCCAGTTTTCCACAACCCTCAGTGTAAAAAAATTTTTCCTAATACCTAATCTAAATCTGGCTCCCTCTATTTTAAAACCATTACCCCTCATCCTATCACAACAGGCCCTACTGAACCATCTCTCCACATCTTTCCTGTAGGCCCCCTTGAGGTACTGGAAGATCGCTACAAGGTCTCCCCGGAGCCTCCTCTTCTCCAGGCTGAACAGCCCCAACTCTCCCAGCCTGTCCTCATAGGAGAGGTGCTCCAGTCCTCTTATCATCTTTGTGGCCCTCCTCTGGACCCTCTCCAACTGGTCCATGTCCTTCTTATGTTGGGGGCTCCAGAACTGGACACAGTACTCCAGGTGGGTTCTCACCAGAGCACAGTAGAGGGGGAGAATCACCTCTCTCTACCTGCTGGCCTATGGTGTCTCCTATCAAAATTCAGAAGAAAATAAAACCTTCCATAGTGCTAAATGAACAGTCAGCTAAATCACTGGTTACTGAATCCACTGTTTCACTAGGAATGTAAGAAACAGAGCTAACTGTAAGTACTCTTCTCCGAGTCTTTTTTTTTTTCTGAGGTCCTGACTACTTGAAGTTTCAGGATACCATGCACCTCTCTCCTCACTTTTGTGAACTAGTGCTGTGAAGCGAAGGCTCACTTGCAAATCATGGATTCTGGGAATTTGACCTTTCTTCACAGAGTGGTTTCAAAGCCATAGGACTGCCTCTTTGGCAAAACATCATAATCAGCTGGTTGGAGGGAATTCAGACCAGAGGGATGCCTCAATTCCTCCATTGATGTGTCTGTGTAGAAAACCCAGGTGGCCGGTCACAGGAAGACAGTTTTTTTCTGCATAGCCTGGAAAGGGAGATGTGTGGTGGAGGTTTTCAGGTGTCTTCTCCAAGGACTACTTATGCATTTTACCCATGTGCTTTATAAAGTGAAATGCACAGCTAACAGAGCAGAATAAGAGAAGCGTTAAGCTCTTTGAGGATATACTTTATGCTTGAAATGGAAAATAAATTAAAAAAAAAAAAACCCAACCTTCCTTATGTAATTCATCACTAGCAAACTTTTATTTCATTAAGACTTAATTTCTCTTTCGAGGATAGGGTCATGGTTGCTGGCAGACTATTCCTCAAGTACACAGTATGTATAATGTGGGTGTGAGTCTCGAAGAGACTAGTCAGCTCTATTAATTAAAATTCAGTACCGTAGATATGCTTGATTTTAAATTCTTAGAAAATTAAGCATAGTTAATTCATGTCCATAGATTTCTAAGAATTTTTGTTACACAGTTGCAACAATTTTTATTTCTATTCAGTGATTTCTTTCATAATAAACTTCAAGTTTTAAGGCAGTTTAGTAGAACTATAAAATGTAAAAGTACTGTAGCCTTCATAAAAAGGCAGCAATAATAAAGAAAACTGCTGTGAATTATGTTCTGTCACGTAGGAGATAAAAAGGATTTAAAATCAAGTGCTTCATTGGTTGCTAATATTATCCCAGAATCACCACTGTGCACTCTGGAAAGTAAGCAGCTGACACTGATTAAATCAATACCATTATACAATTAGTACTTTTATGCCTTTCAATATGAACTAAATTAGTAAACACAACTAATTTAAAGCACTGAGAAGTAAAAGCCAAAGAGTGCAGAAGGGTCCTAGAGTAAAACTTGAGATCCTGTCTCCCAAACGAATGGATAGTCTTGCAGAGGTTTTCCTTCTGGCACACTAACCAACCAGACCACTTCAACACCTATGAGTCTTGGAGTGTCTTGTGAAAGGAACTTGCCATGTTCATATTGACAGTCCTGTAAGAGCTTCAAACTCCTAAGTCCTGATGGGTGCCCAGTCTTATCAGCGTGACAGCCAGGCATGCAGTAACCCTCCCTACTAGGTCTGGTGTCACAGGAAAAAAGTCTCGATGAGCAGGCCACATGAACCTCATAGCATCCTATGGTCAGAGTCCAGGATTAGGTTAAGCCCCCCAGCAAATTCAGAACTGCACTTGCAGTGGACTTTCTTGTTGGTTAGCAGCTTCCTTGCCTCCCGGCTTATTTTCTCATCAGAACAGTAGAAGCTTCCAGGGAAGCTGTGAAACTTCTTACAAAGAGAAATGCAAACTTTCACATGTGATTTAAAGTGGCCCAGTAAAATTGCTGGAAAACATATCATACATAATGCAAGATAATAATCCTGTACTTACAAAAGGTTGGTCGAGGCTAACTCTTACTTCCATGATCCTGAGAAATGGGATTAAAATCAATAGCATTTTTTCTCCCCAAACTGTAAAAATAGGGGAATTCTCCCATGTTCTTTACTAAAGAGGTACCTCAGTGGTGGTGAATAACATCACTTTGAGGATGTATTTTAAATTACATTAACATTTGACTTATTTTTCTCTTTTTCATGATGGAACATACTCCATTTTCTGTGTATAGTAAGAATTTTGCAAATCTTCCTTCTGGAATATCCATGGTAATCTACTCAATATCTTTATTAAGGATACCATTACTTAGAGACACATTGCTTTCAGATTTAAAGGATCTGCAAATGTGATGTGATATTTAAAAAAATACAGCAGAGCTTGGATTTTATTAATAAATTTCATTTTACGAGTGATCATTGACAAAACCGCTCAGTTTTTACTGGCATTTCTCACCTATCAAATAAATTGCTATCAGCAAAGGAGCTTTCATTACACTGAGATGAAACTACATACAGTGCATTTTTAGCTACTGAAGTATGTATCTTAATGACAAGGCATATGGAATGTAAGTCAGAATCTCTCTAGCTATGCGCTCATCAAAATTACTGTTTTATATGCTGCTGCTTCTATAAAATGAGAGGTTTTTTTCTTACTATGATTGATTTTTTTTTCAGTTGTTCAAATTAGATCGTATTAAGAAGAAATCTAATTGCCTCTCCCTCTTAATTTGCCTTGCAAATTGCATAACAAAACATAAAGACTTACATCAGGTGAGGATAACAGTCATTATTGATGTTAATTTTAGCAATAACAGAAACATTGCACTGCTGCTTATATGTGTCATGTGTCTCTGGAATGGCCATATTAGAAGGCAGGAAGCCAAAAGGTTAACCTTTTTAAAGGAAATAGATTCTTAATACCTTGTCAAAGCTCTGGCATTTCTGTCTTTACTACTACTGTTAACAAGCCTGAAAAGTATATTGCTGTATAAATGTGTGAAACTTTATTCCAAATCTTGTACACTGAGTGTGACTGTTGGACAAGAAAGTAAGAATAAAATGAAGATTCATAATCTTAGAAATAACATTGTTTTGATTTTGAAAAATGAAACAAGTTTTCAAAATAGGTCAAATGGCTTCACAGTGCATAACTTTGTAAGCATAATAGGTTGTGCAGCAGTTGAGAAGAATTACTTATGACATGCCACTTACTACCTTAGAATCACTCCCAACAACCCTATGATAACTGGATAAAAAAAGAGATAAGTTTTGAATTTACATTAAAAAATAAAAGAATGCTTACAATAAAATCCTATAATTTTCATTGAAATTGCATGAATTCAACATGAAAAGTTCCCAACTGAAATAATTTGAAATAGAATCTGGATTTTTAATTGTATTTTAGCTCTACAAACCAAACCTTAAAAGCAAAGTCTGCTGTGTCCTTCCATTACAACAAACAGTTCAGCGGGAGATAGGAAAAACAATAAACTTCCTTCTCATCCCCGATTTTCAGGTTTTGTTGCTATGTCCTGGTTATATGGAAAATATTGCATTCCTCCTTGAATATATGACTGCACTCACTTTGCCTTTGACAAGAGAAAGTAAATGTCTGTCTTCTGTGCATTCTGGTTAGACATAGATATGGTATTGACCTCAAATATCTCTAAGTAGAAGGTTATTCTCAGAAAAAGTCAGCAAGTATATTTTGATAACAGGAGCATAAGTCGTTCTTCATGCTCACTGGAGAAGTTTTATTATGATTGTCATTTGTTTCAAACCCATTTTGGGATGTATATTGATGAAAAGTCATTAACTCTTCATGACCTCTTAAGGTCTCTGTGACAGCAGCTACTAGTAAAAGCCCTTTTTTTTAATGGCTGCTATTCACACCCTACTAAGCACTAATTGAATATTTGTGGACAATCTGAATAAACACAGCAGCCATATATCCTTCCAACCGTCAATGTCTTTACCCTAGACTGAAAGACAAGATGCGAGTAATATTAATTGTGTGAAGTATAGTGCCTATAGTTTTCACTGTTTTGTTACAAGCAAATGGTATAGGGTAGTGGAAAACGTGGAAGGTATCTTTGGAAGACACTAAAGTTTACTTTACAAAAACAGTAGTTGAAGAATGCCATTTGCTCTTCACTCTTTTCCGGGCACGACACAGTTGTTTTTGTGGGAGATTTATGACAGCTTACGCACTCTTTGTGTAATAATCTTCTTTAGGGAGTCTTTACCATAACTGAGTGAGGAAGTCAAGCCTCTACTAGGGCATTAGATAATGTCAGAAGGAGAAATCTAGTTCTCACCTCTGACTCTCAAGTCTAAAACTGAAATTCTTAGAGTGTAGCCTAGTGAATGGGTTTAACTTTTGTATTTGAGGGTGTGGGTGTTTATTTTGGTGGGGGTTTTTTGGGCAGGATGGTGGTGTTTCCTTTTGATTATTACAGTTCTCAGTGTACCAGAAGTTGCTCTTCTCTGTTATGACTGAGTCCTCACAGTGTTGAATACTTATATTAAGTCTAAAAACTACAAATTTAATTAATGGTCCTTGACACATGTCCACTGCAAACTGCGTACTACTAAAACATTTAACTTTTTGTGAAAACTACAATATCATTAAGGTAAGAAAGTAAGACATGCCCCTTGCCACTACTGAAAGAAGACAGGACATTGCTATCTAGTCACTCTTTGTCATATTTATTTTTGTTTATGGAAAACTGCATTATGGGAGATTGTATCATATTAAATATTTTATGGTTCTGAGCAGCGTATGTGTAAGTCTATTTCCTGTCTCTTTATGAGTAGAGCATCTGTTGATATGAATATTATCAATTCTAGCTGCCTAAATGCAGATTGTAAGGAAAGCATTTGCAAAGCAATCTGGTGCATAAACTGTGCTGTATCAAATCATATTTCTTCAGTTTCATTTTAAATTCGTTTACCAATCACTACAGATAATGCAACAGTCTGAAAGCATGATCTTATTAAGAATGCAAGGCAATGAATAATGCCTGGAGTAGAAATTTATTACTTATTTTTGATATTTTAGCTTTTTTTTTTCCCCCTAAACGTTTCCATCCTGTAATCAAGAGTATTACGTAAAAAGACTATTACAATCAGAAAAGATTTGATTCATTTTTATGAAGATACTAAATTTGGCTGGGGTTGGAATGAGTCAATACACTGGAGGTCATCCAGAGGCTGTCATCCAGAGGGGCCTAAACAGACTGGAGAAATGGGCTGAGAGAAATCTCAGGAAGTTCAGCAAGGCAAAATGCAAAGTCTTATTGCAAGGAAGGAAGAGTCTCTGGCAGCTGTACAGACTGGCCACTGACAGACTGGGGAACAGCTCTGGCAAAAAGGCCCTGGAGGCCTTGGGGGACAGTGAGCTGAAAACGAAGTGCAATGGGATACAGTCCTGGAGGGAAGAGGGGCCCAGGAAAGTAGGTTAATATTCAAGGAGCACCTCCTTCAAGGAGGAGAGACATGGATTTGATGGATGGACCACTTGGTGGATAAGGAATTGGCTGGATGGCCGCACTCAGAGAGTGGTGGTCAACTGTTCAATGTCCAAGTGGAGACCGGTGATAAGTGGCATTCCTCAGGGATAAGTATTGGGCCCAGCCCTGTTTAACATCTTTGTCGGCAACATGGACAGTGGGACAGAGTGCACCCTCAGCAAGTTCATCAATGACACCAAGCTGTGTGGTGTGGTCGACACGCTGGAGGGAATGGATGCCATCCACAGAGACCTTGACAGGCTGGAGACATGGGCCCATGCAAAACTCATGAAGTTCAACAAGGCCAAGCGCAAGGTCCTACACATGGGTTGGCAATCCCAGGCACAAATACAAGCTGGCCAGAGAATGCATTGAGAGTAGCCCCGAGGAGAAGACTTGAGTGTGACAGTGGAGGAGAAGCTCAACATGAGACACCAATGCACACTTGCAGCCCAGAAAGCCAACCACATCCTTGGTTACATCAAAAGAAGCATAGCCAGAAGGTCGAGGGAGGTGATTCTTTCCCTCTACTCTGCCCTGGTGAGACCCCACCTGGAGTACTGCTTCCAGCTCTGGAGCACTGCTTCCAGCTCTGGAGCCCCCAACATAATAAGGACGTGGACCTGTTTGAGTGAGTCCAGAGGAGGGCCATGAAGATGATAAGAGGGCTGGAGAACCTCTCCTGTGAGGACAGGCTGGGAGAGTTGGGGCTGTTCAGCCTGGAGAAGAGAAGGCTCCGGGGAGACCTTATTTCAGCCTTCCAGTACCTCAAGGAGGCCTACAGGAAAGACAAGGAGAAACTCTTCAGCAGGGCCTGTTGTGGTAGGATGAGGGGTAATGGTTTTAAAACAGAAGGAGGTAGATTTAGATTAGATATCAGGAAAAATATTTTTACACTGAGGACAGTGGAACACCGGAACAGGTTGCCCAGAGAGGTGGTGGATGCCCTATCCCTGGAAACATTCAAAGCCAGGTTGGACGGGGCTCTGCGAAACCTGATCTAGTTGAAGATGTTCCTGCTCCTTGCAGGGGGGTTGGACTAGATGGCCTTTAAAGGTCCCTTCCAACCCAAACTATTTTATGATTCTATGATTCTATGAGTCAGCATTGTGCTCTGATGTCGAAGTCAGCCAGCAGCATTAATGGAAGCACAAGTAGAAGGTCCAGGAAAGTGGTAGTTCACACCTTTACTCAGAGCTGATTATACCACATCTAATTACCATGTCCAGTACAGGAAAGACATCAATAAATCACTACGATTGTCAAGACTGGAGCACTTGCTTTATGAAATGAGGCTGAGGGACCAGGGCCTGCTCAGCCTGGAGAAGAGATGTATCTGAGGTTCCTAACTACATCACCTCAGTGCCTATGGGGAAGTCAGCAAGGGGACAGAGCCATGTCCTTCAATATTCAGCACAGAAGGAGGATGTGAGGCAGTGGCTGTAGTTTGAAACAAGGCAGTTTCAGACTGAATGCAAGCAGAAAGTTTCTCCAAGATGAATACTGTTGATCAGTGGAGGAGGTTGTTCAGAGAGATTACACTGTCACTGTCTTTGGAGACTTTCAAGACCCACCTGGACACAGCCCTGAGCAACATGGTCTGACCTCAGAGCTGCCCTTGCTTTCAGTAGGAGATTGGACTAGCGGCCTCCTGAGGTACGTTTCTACATTAATTTCCCTTTGATCCTATGAAATACAACCAGATTTTGGGGAGGAGGGCAGCAGAAAGACATCAGTGCTACATTTTCCAAGGTATCATTGCTTATACTTCTAGCTGAAAAGCATTTGTAAGACTGTATTTGACAGGCTCATTTGGTTGGTGTATTAGCCAACTTCTGTGAACCATTCATGGCAAGTTCCAGTTTTGACTTCAATTTTAACAATTTTGATTAATCACGAAAGCATTATTTTACTTTTACCAACATAATGTATCAAAACCAGAATTAATCTAAGGGGTTTATATGCTAACTTTTAGTATTAACAACTTGATAAAATTAACCCTAAATTTCAGTGAGACAGTGATGAACACAATTAGTGTAATCAGTAATCTGGATAGGGCAGTTAAATCAGATGACATCAATGATCTGATCAATGTGACATAAGTAATCAAACATGGCCTCTTCTACCATGCATTACATTAGTAGCAGAGCAATATAAAATAAACTGCTTTCCTCTCCTTGACATGAACACAGCTCTGCATGTTCAAGATCTAGAAAAGGAAAACAGAAAACCTTGATGCTAAAAGAAGTCTGGAAAAACTGGCATATACTTCTTTCAAGTTTATCCAAGGGGAAAGTTATTCAGAGCATCTGTCTTGCATGCCCTGTCTCTTTTAATAATTTCACAGCTACAATAAATGGCTTAGATAAGACGCACATACTGAATTGGTTGTCATCTACACACTAAGAATTGCATTTCATACCATACCAAACAACTTCAATAACCTTCTTAATGGTATTGTATGCTTTTTTAACATGAAGAGTGACAGAAATACATTTCATTGAATCCCATGAGAGCTTGTGTTGCGTGTGAGCCCAGTATAACCCTTTGTGGTCCCTGAGAATGAAGGAAGAAAAGAAAAAGAAAAAAGAAAAGAGGAACAACTCAAGACCTTCCCCTGTCCAAGCCCCACGCATCAACAAAGTTATCTAGCATTTCATTGTGAAGTTCATAACTACATATAAAAGTAATATATTAAGTTATTAAAAAAAAAAAAATAAAATTAACAAGAAAAATAAAAATTAGCTAAATAATTGGCACAGTCTTTGGTAATAATAAAGGTCTCACGTGGTCATGGTCCACATTACTCTTTCCAATAGAAGTCCTCAAGAAAATAATTTATGGTGAGAAATAAAATGAGGCGCATATTCATACTCCTTAAATCATTTCTTTTAAATCTATAAAGTTGGCAGTTCCCTAACCATCTTTGACTCATGTGGGACAAATAATAACAAAAACCAGAGGTGAAAAATTACAATGATAACCTGAATAATTGAGAAGGAGTGCAGAAGACAGTGCAGAAGGTTCTTTATGTTGCTTCCGAATCAAGACTAGGAAGAAAAGGATCCTACTCAAAAATCCCTTCAGTGTGCCACCAAAAAAACCTCTTAGACCTGAAATAACTAAAAGTGTTTTTGCCCTAAGCATGGGCTGGGAAGAGCAGCTAGATTCGGTTTCACTATTCCTACTGGACTGGCTGGTTAACTGATCCTGCATGCATCTTGGGGCCATTTTTAATAGTCTCCTCACTGAAATTTCTGTGTAAGTTTGTGCGTGGCAAAATCAACTACCTATTTAACTTAAATTTAAAAAGCTTAATGTAGGAACAAGATCAAAATCCTCTAATAACCCATAAGCAATCAATGAGCTCTTATTTGTCAGAGAGTTGTTTCAAGTGTCAAACATTAAAAAAAAAAAAAACAACATAGCAAGTAAAAATAAATCATAACAAGATTTAGTCTTCCATTTAAAGCAAAAGTCTTTTATAGGAATATTTCAGTTTTCCCTATAAAATACTTCTACTGGGATGACAAAGAAAAAAAGGATTGTATCGAGAAGAACTTTTAATAGAACTAAGCAGCTTAAGAAACTCTGAAGACCAAATATTAACTGAAATTCATGGTGCTTAAGAATATGGATTGCAGTACTTTAGTTTCTAGTCTTTTTCTGAGGTAGTCTAAGTTGGAAAGTAAGACTGAAAAAAAAGTTTTATTGTAATTCACAGGTTCATATTTAATTTCTATGAGGTTTGAGCATATCTGTTTCTACAGGAAGGGGTTTTTTTTTTTATTTGACATGATCTGGATACCATTCTTATTTCTGAATAATTACATTGTGACACTGATTTTGGATGTGATAGAATTAATTTTCTTCATAGTAGCTAGTATGGTGATATGTTTTGGATTTGTGATGAAAACAGTGTTGATAATACAGGGATGTTTTAGCTATTGCTGAGCAGCACTTACACAGAGCCAAGGCCTTTTTTGCTTCTCACACTGCCCCAACAGTGAGTAGGCTGGCGGTGCACAAGGAGTTGGGAGGGAACGCAGATGAGACAGCTGACCCAAACTGACCAAAAGGATATTCCATACCACATGGCATCATGCTCAGCAATAAAAGCTGGAGTGAAGGAGGGAGGGTGGACGTTTAGAGTCATGGTGGGTGTCTTCCCAAGTAACTGTTACATGGTTACCTGAAGCCCTGCTTTCCTGGAGATGGCTGAACACCTTTCTGTTGATAGGCAGTAGTGAATGAATTCCTTATTTTACTTTGCTTGAGCATGCAGCTTTTGCCTTCTCTATTAAACTGTCTTTATCTCAACTCCTGAGATTTCATACTTTTACCCTTTTGATTCTCTTCCCCAGTGAGCAAGCAGCTGTGTGGGGCTTATGTGCATACCACGGTTAAACCACAACAGCTGGTCGTAGAAGCCAACTTTCCCCAAAGGAAAAATAGAAATCCTGGAGAGAGTTTAAGTGATCTCTGAATTATGAAAGCATCTGAAGATATAAAAGATCTGAGATATGTGAGAAAGATGTGTGAGAAAGATCTGAGATGCAACTATTTCTTTCAGAGAGCATCCATTCTGGAAAAGAAAGAAAGATAATATATTGATTTTGGCTCCTGTTAATTCTATTTATGCCCTACCTTTCTAAACTTAACACCTCCTAACTGAACTAAGTATTTTAGAAAACATCAGTATGTATGTAAACACTTCTAGTGTTTAGCAATTTCTAGTTCTAAGTCTTACGGCTACCATGAGAACAAAAATCATATTGTTAATGACAATAACGAACTTAGACCAATATTCTGTAGCTGAAATATGAACACACTCATTTACCAATAAATTCACCTTCTTCAACAAAAATATTTTTCTTAATTCTGGGTAAGTGTCATAAAATATTTAGTACATGAAAACACAAAAATGAATAGTTTTATTATGTTCTGTAAAACAATAATTCTTTTAAAGGTGTAAGGTACTTAAAGATTATAAACTGACACTAGGGATTTTCAATTTAATGCATAAAATATATATTTACTCACCAGTTTATTTGCATTTAAAATGGTTTTATGAGTTTATTAGAGATGGCATTCTGAAGGGAAATATCTTAATAGCATCAGATCTCTCCTATATATCTCAGCTTCCGTTGTGAAAAACCTAACTTTTCTGAGTTCCGTGTTTTATTTACAAAAGCACATGATATTAATTTACGGAATGTTTTTTAAAATTAACTCTTCTTCACATCATAAGGATCCAAAATACTTGAAAACGTATGTTCTTGAAAAGTTATCTTTCATATCATGTTGCCTAAAAAAAAAAGTGTAACTTACCCTAAAACTCTGATGAGTGTTCCTAGTTCTTATAAAAATCAACAGCAGCTCTGGGTAGGCTTACAGATTAAATAAATATTTCCTAATGTCCAGTCTAAACCTCCCCTGGTGCAGCTTTGAACCATTCCCACACATCCTATCACTGGACAGAAGGAAGAAGAGATCAGCACTTCCCTCTCCACTTCCACTCCTCAGGAAGCTGTAGAGAGTGATGAGGTCAGCCTTCAGCCTCCTTTTCTCCAAACTAGACAAGCCCAAAATAGCCACTCCTCGTAGGACATTCTTTCCAGCCCTTTCAGCAGCTTTGTTGCTATCCTCTGGATGCCTTAAAGGACCTCTGCATCCTTCTTAAACTGTGGAGCCCAGAACCGCACACAGTACTCAACGTGAGGCTGCACCAGCATTGAATTCAGCGGGATGATCACCTCTTTTTTCACCAGCTGGTTATGCTGTGTTTAATGCACCTTAGGATGTGGTTTGTCCTCTTGGCTGCCAGAACACACTGCTGACTCAGGCTGAGTTTACCACAACCAGCCTCCCCAGATCCCTTTCTATGGGCTGGTCTCCAGCCACTCCTTTCCCAATTTATACTCGTGTCCAGCATTAGGTGCAGAATCCAGCATTTTGGAGTCTCATGTTCCATTAAAATAGTTTCAGTTATTAAAATACTGAGATTATTTTACAGCTGAACTCCTGAATCTGCTGGATATTAAACAATATAGCAAAACATGTCTTTAAAGTTGTTCTGGTTTTGTTTAGTGGAGGGGGGCCTAAGGTGGTAGCTTCTGTAGGAAACTGCTAGAAGGTGCTCCCCTTTATTCAGTGGACTCGGCCGGGCCTAGGGCGGACCTGCTGCTGGCCAAGGCCGAGCCGATTGGTAGCAGAATGTTCCCTGACAACGCCTCTGCGATAACATATTTAAGAAGGGGACAACAGAAAAAAAAAGAAGAGAAGATGTGAAGCAGCTGAGTGGGGCCAGAAAGGGGGACGCGCAAGCCTTGTGGGCCTTGCAGGACTCACCCTCTGGCCTCTCGCCAGGCAACCGACTGGGTCTGACTCAGTCCGGCCTGGCTGCAAGAAGTGGAGAGGAGATGAGATGTGAATGAGATGTAAAAAGATCCTGAGAGGCGTCTGCCTGCCCATTGTGAAGAATTTTTCTTGTGAGAGGAACAGCTGCAGACACCAAGGTCAGTGAAGGTGGGGGAGGAGTAATGTGGCTCCTGACCAAGAATCCCCTGCAGCCTGTGGTGATGACCATGGTGAGGCAGGTTGTCCCCCTGCAGCCCATGGAGGTCCACAGAGGAGCAAAGATCCACCTGCAGCCTGTGGAGGACCCCATGTTGGGGCAGGCGGATGCCTGAAGGCGGCTGTGGCCTGTGGAGGGTCCGCTGGGGCAGCTGTTCTGGAGGGACTGCACCCTGTGGAAGAGATGACCCACTCTGGAGCAGTTTCACAAAGGACTGTGGCCCGTGGGAGGGACCCCACACTGGAGCAGAGGAGGAATGTGAGGAGTTCTTCCCCTGACGATGAAGCAGCAGCATGAAACAACGTGTGATGAACTGATCACGACCCCCATTCCCTCTTCCCCCCTGTGCCGCTTGGGGAGGGAAGGTAATAGAGATAATGTTAAGCCTGGGAAGAGGGAGGGGTGGGGGGAGGTTATCTTGTTCTCTGTCTCATTCTCTTGCTAAGTTTAGTAATAAATGAATAGTTTTCCCCAAGTTGAGTCTGTTTTGCCTGTAACAGTGACTTTAAGGATTTCTCCCTGTCCTTATCTCAAACCTCGAGCCATTTTTCTTATATTATCTCCCCCTATTCTCTCGGAGGGTGGGGGGAGTGAGAGAGAGACTGCATAGTCTGGTCCCAATCAGGGTTGAACTACGACAAAAGTATTTTAATTATTTGTGAAGGAGATGCTAAGTTTTCTCTTTCACTAAAATTGGACTGATTTGGACTATATATATGATGGAAAAAAACCCAACTTGTGATAATATCACATCTTGTGTTTCGATATATGATTATTAAGTATTGAGTCAAGGTATAATACACTGAGGGGTTTTTTGTTTGGTTGGTTGGTTGGGTTTTTTTTTTTAATAAATAATGCACTGTTGTACTTGGTCTGGCTGGGATAGACTTAATTTTCTTCACAGCAGCTCGAATGGTGCTGTATTTTAGATTTGTGACCAAAACAATGCTTGTAATACACTAGTATTTTAGCTGTTACTGAACAGTGTTTGCACAGCATCAAGACCTCTGTTTCTCACTCTGCCCTGAGAGAAGGAGTTAAAGAAATTTTAGTAGATATGGCATTGATTAATTATTGCTGTGCATCCTAAGGAATCAAGTTGATAAATAGTGCTTAATGTTTTGCTAACTACTTGCTTAATAATTTGCTAACCATTGTGCGAACTATCTGAAGCAGGAAGTCTTGCGATTCTTCACGAAAGACAGTTCCTGGTAAGGACTAGGGGGGTCGCTTCAAGAACCAGCTAAAACCGACCCTGCAGCTTGAATGAAAGCCAAGGGATAACTGAGTTTGCGCAAGAACAAAAGGTTACTAGCGGTGATGAAGAGGAGTCGCCTACCTTCATCCCCACGACCCCCGACGACCACCACCAGGAGGCACTGCGCAAGCCCAGATGGGAGGAGTTTGTGAAAATGACCCCTTGGGACTAATTTTAATACGAAACGGGGATAGGTCATGCATATGTATAGGCGTATTGTGAAACTTTATGTATATGTAACTCTTGGTTGTATAAATTTGAAGTGAGTTGCCGCATCAGGTGCGCACGGTTTTGGTGAGACTACTCCCCCGTGCTGCCCAGCGCTGAATAAACATACCTACTTTACAATCTTACAGATTGTGGAGTCCATTTTCCGCATGTCAGCCCCCTCAGTGAATATATTGAGGGGTGCACGTGAGGTTGGGAGAGCACACAACCAGACCAGCATTTTACTCTCAGAGTGCAAGTTAGCATTTGCACAGGGAATGCTGATTCTTACTATCAGTCTTCAGTAACTTGCTCACCATGAAACAGTAGACAAAAGATAAAAATGACCCCAATAAGAACAGTTCAGCATTCTATCTAGTATATCCAATATCTGACCATGGTCAGTGCCCCATACAGAAGCGTAAAAAAAAACAAAAAAAAAAAAAAATCCCTTTGATAACAATTATACATAAAACAAATGATCCAAATTAGCAAACATTTTACTGTCAGTCTTGTCCTCAAGAGCCTTTTTTAACCTTATCAAAACAATGTAAAATATGTTTGCCAAAAAAATCTTAATAGTTTCACTCAATTTTTTCATATTGAAAAGCACAAATAAAGAAAATATAAACCAGATATTACTTACATACTTCATGGAAAACATAGAGGTTTCATATTTTTTATAAAGATTATTAAAGATGTAATTTGATAATTTCATATATGTAGAATAATTGTTTACTGATGTTTAAGAACAGGGAATGTAGAGAAATATCCTAGTACTTTGAAAATGATTGTGTGCTGTATCTTTTAAATAAGGTAGAGATTATTAAAATGAGGGATTTTGTTAAATTATTTAGTGTTTGGGTATATGATTTTATGTATACTTCATAAACTGAGACATCTATTTCACTCTGCCAATAATTTTGTATATGTCAAAAATACTTATTTAGTACACTTTATGTAGAAACTGTTACTGGTTTAGACAGATAGCTACTGTGCAATTCCAAATAAGTAATTAAAAAAAAATAGTTAGTTAGTTATATACATGCATATTTATTATGGACACAATTATTTTCCCACTGAAGAGTGCAAAGCATCTGGGAAAGAATAGGACAGAATAGTTTGGAAACTATGGAACGTGTACTATATTTTTATTAAAAGTTTGAGTTTCTTTCAATTTGAATAATTTGAATTACATTTTAACACATTTTTGCTGGTTTTCCTCTAATAAGAAGGCAAACCATAGTAGTGTAATGGAATTTGAGTTTGTTCTATTTTTTAAAAAATACATTTCAAGTGCAAGTTACTGTTACAACAATAAAGTGAATTGAATTAAATTAATTAAAGTACATTTAATGAGTGAAGTCAAAGGCTGAAAAATAATTAAATTTAATGTAGTATCTGATATAATAAAGTATTCCTATTGATTCCAGTTCCTAAGATTTCTTGGGGCAAAGGGAGATAGAGGTATAAGAAGGAGAAAGAAAATATGTTGCAGGAATGAATTTGAAAAGTTTGTGAATTCTAAGGGAGATGGAAAATAAAAATTACATTAACGATGTGCTGAGTTGGTATACAGAAGGGAGTGTTATTTAATTTTCAATAATTATTCTTTCCTTAATAGAACAGCAAATAATTTTACTTCCACTGTAGAAGGTCTAATAGGAATGAACTCCATTTTCTTCAATAATAATTCAGATGCCTTGCTGGGACAAGGTATTCAACCCTTGGCCTCATACTTTATTCACCTGGGAACCAATTATTGACTTCTAAAATGGAGCACTCTTCCAACAAATTTTAAATAATTCATATCCTAATTTCATGTATATGAATCAAACTGAATCAAGTATAATCATAAATTTTAATGAAAAGTGCAAGATTCGCTCCATAATAATTCATCTCATAAAAATTATCAGGTTTCATACTGCTAACATTGGTTAGACAATAAAAAAAAATTTCTTCAACAGTGTAAATCATGGGTCATTGATTTTTAAGCCTTTAATTCTTGCTTACTAGTTTTATACACAGCAGAGGATAAGAATGTTTATAAAATCCTGTATATTCATAAAGAGCATAAAGAAGAGAAGATGAGTCATAATTCAGATAAGCATTAATAAATCTTCATGTACATTACATCCCTCAAAAAAGTTGATAATTATTCAGTGACTGTGCATGAGTGCTTATGTACAATGCTGAAAGACTGTAATTATCAGTAAAATTTTGTATCCACTTCATCTCACTCCAATATGAATCATGACTGTCATAAATGTTGTGTATACTAAAAAAAAAAGTCATTTGGTTAAAAACAACTCAGATTTATTTTATGGGAAAAAAAATGAACTCCTATCTAGCTATTTATTTAGTCATTTCTTTCCTTCCCCTACACCATGTAAAAATTACCTCAAAACAACTTTGTTGCAGTTCATTACAACCTCACACTCACTGCTGATCATTCAGATACACTTAATTCACTTTTTTTTTTTTAGTATTGAAGTAGAAAATGGAAAGATAAAATTTTCTGAGACTAGGAAATTGTGTAGTTTTGTCCTTCTAGACTCCTATTGTAACTCGTAGGGAAGAGTGGGTTTGTGTTCATGGTAAGGAATGTGTGATATTTTGCTTCAAAATGTGATGGATTGATTAGAGTCTTTGGCAAATCCTAGCATGCTGTAGAGAAACCTTGCATAAAGTTAATCTCACATAACAGTAGATATCCGAAACGTAGAACTCTCTCTGACCTTGTCAATGTAGGTTCTTTTTTTAGTCAGTGTCAAGAAAGAGGCATTTTTAGAGTGATATCCTTCTGACCTATTTTTTATGCAGTAAATTACAGATATGACGATAATAATCCAATAGGTGGAAAAGCTGCAGGTCTGGGTTTTTTTTTCTCTTCTCAAATCTGTATGTAGGATGCACAATAACTGTTTCAGTCCAGAAACTCTAATGCCAGATGTGTATTATTTTTTTAGAATATTAGAAATTGTGATAGAGTTTCTGATGGGTCTATGCAGAAGAGTGAAACTCACTTGTTACAGTCAGTAAGTTATCCTAAGTCTGCTGGCATATATCAACCTAGATATTCAAGAGATTCAGTAATGAATATATCAGATTTCAAAGGCAGGAAGGTTATGCAGTCAAGAAGACAGTGGAACAACAAAAGCATTCAGGTAAACAAATAGATTGTAAGCAATGTGAAAAAAATAGATGTAAATAGTAAGACAAGATGGTATGAAAACTTCCAGAAGATATTAATCTAAAAAAAATGAAGAAGTACAAACAAGAATTCTAATATACCTAATGGCAAAACATATTAGTGTCAGCTGGAAAAGTATTTAATTTTAAACAAGGACAGTCCTTGGTGCTCCTTTTAAGTTCTATTGTAACTGTCACTGGACAGGGGAGCTGGAGACGTGGGCTCCCAAATACGTGACAGAAAAAAGGATTTAAAGAGTTTGCAATTACTTTAAAAATTAAGATTGAAAACACAAGTCACAGAGGGACCTAAACAAACAGTTGGGATAGATACAAACCAGTAAAAAAAAAAAAAAGGCAAACACAACAGACAGATGGTAAACGGTACAAATTAAGAAAAATATTTCATATACTTATGTTTCAAGAACAGTGTTTGAAAGGCATATGGGAAGAATTCAGAACTATGCAACAACAGGAAAATGTTTTGAGGAAAGCATGCAGACCAGAGGGGTTAAAAATTGCATGGGAAAACTTGCATATTTCTAGAGCATGTTCCTAGATGTGTGATAGGAAGCACCATAAATAGCGTGTCTCGAGGTTAGGCTAACTGAATGGCGTGTGGATGACTACAGGGCATGACAGTTAACATTGTGAGATGCTGATGAAATCATTGACAGTACCATGCTTGTGGCTGAACTGCAGAGAAGATTGAAAGGAATTATGTGAAAAACAGATAAACATCATAGACAGCTGAAGGGGATCATTGAGACATCTTTGCAGAGCAGAGGCCAGCAGTGCCTTGGTAACTCCGTTGGTAATACCATGAAAAGTAAAGATGACCGAGGTAATAGCAGCAGAAATACTAAACTTGGTATCAGTGGAGAAAAAGGAATTAGGGGTGGGCTCTTTATTTGGAAGATGGTTGTGAAAGAGAAAGGGGGGCACTAAGGCAGTGAAAAGAGACTTGAAAAGTTGGAAAAAGGATAATAAAATATGCACACTTGTTGACCAGGGCTATCGAGGGGTGCCTGCAGGCCATCCCTGTCTTTCATTCAACCATGAGCAAATGCTACGTGCAAACTTCATGAACAAATGATGGTAAGGATGAGATTCCTCTCACTTAACTCTGGCCATCATATTCTCATCTGATGACAAGGTGAATGACTCTCTGCCTATGCTTCTGTCTTCCCTCTGCCACTCTATAGGCAGACTAAGCTACATCAGGTAACAGTTTTTTAGATCTCTATTTTTTTTGTGTAATTAAGGGAAATCAAAATGGCAAGAATGCTGTTAAGATGTAAACAGCTGAGATATAAATTAATCTTATTTAAAACCATGTAAGACACAAAAAAAAAAGTAGTTACAAAGAAAGGACTGGCAAGGTGGCAGGGATACTTTGATATAATGGAACTTACGAAGAAAGAAAGAGTTTCAGGTACTGCTTAATAAAACCTTAAGGGATTATGAAATCTGTAGAGACTCAGTTCACTTTCCTCATCAGATTTATCTCGGGATACAAGAAGAATTTCACTAATTAAAAGCTGATGCACTCATAAGGGTCTCATAAGGGGTTCTGTATTAGTCAGTCTGAACTGTAATAAATTCTTCGAAGCCTCAATAAAAGGTGAGAGTAGAAAAGAGCAGGGAAAGATGTTCAGGATCATTGATGCTTATTGGCGGGTGTGCTAGGAGTTTGCATTTTGATTTGAGGTATTAATGTCACTGTTATTTGATCTCAGTCAGTCTACAGTCATAATTATTAGCAAAAATAAATGAAGAAAAGCACAAAGACCTGGTATGTGGCAGACTTTACACATAGAAAGCTGTGAAAAACTTTGTCTTGTCCATACGTTATGTTAACCTAATAATTCAAATTATTTTATACTTCTTGATTTCCATTTTCTTTTAAACATGCTGTTTCAATGACAATTGGTAAAATGAAAAAAAAAAAATTCTACTACCAAAAGTAGAAAGGAAATCTTGATAATTATCAGAGGTTATCTTTTTTTTTTAAAAAAAAAAAAACAAACTTGGCAAAAAAGTAATAGAAAATAAAAATTATTCATTATTTATATTTGTTCACTTTGCATTTGTTGCTGGAAAGCAGCTTCATCAAAGTTTCCCATTTCATTTGTAAATGAGCTAATTAATCTAATATGGGAAAATTCTAATTATTTATTTTTAGTGCAAGTATCTGTTATCTAAGATGAAGGATTTATGATACCTTGAGTGAAATAGCAAGTTTTAAAATAGGAAATAACTTTTTAAAATTGACTATGTATGACAGTTTTATATGGTGGAAAAGAAAGTTATGAAAGTAGGACATTGAAAACCTTTTTGCTTTTATCTTCCAAATACTGAAGTATTCTTCCAATCTAAAAGTAATCCTTTGAATAACACTTAAAAGATCCATTAGTGAAAAATTTATCAGTGCTTTTAAATAAATTATCTGGAAGTGCAAATTATTACATTTGCAGCTCAAATATGTAAATTTAGGACATTATGATGTATCTAAGATTGCTAATGATGTTGCTAGTTAATTAAAAGATCAAGTCATTGTCTAAAAATTATCTCTTTTTATGACTTCTTTTGGAGCCTGGATTTATCATCTTTTAGTACTACTAAACTTAAAAAAACATTTTTTAAAAAATTTTTTTCTTAAGGATAGTAATAAGTGAGAATATAGACTGATTATTCCCATATTTCCTTCTTGGGCACAGCTTAAATACATTAGGAAGTTATTTGCTTGTTCTTCTGAACTTCTGACCCAGAACCAGGAAAACAGACTTTTGGAGGCAAAAAGGAAAGCTAGTCAGTCAAGTAATAATATGTAAGCACAAATTCTATGAGGGCTGGAATTCAAATTTGGAAAGAGGACAAACACGATGATTCTGGTTATATGCCTACCAAGATCATAGAATCATAGAATCATAGAATGGTTAGGGTTGGAAGGGACCTTCAAAGGTCATCTAGTCCAACCCCCCTGCAAGGAGCAGGAACATCCCTGACTAGATCAGGTTGCTCAGAGCCTCATCCAACCTGGCCTTGAATGTTTCCAGGGATGGGGCATCCACCACCTCTCTGGGCAACCTGTTCCAGTGTTCCACAACTCTCATCGTGAAAAATTTTTTCCTAACATCCAGTCTAAATCTACCCCCCTCTATTTTAAAACCATTACCCCTAATCCTGTCACAACAGGCCCTACTGAACATCCTAGATAGATGAAGCTCATGGTTTCTGATCCCCATCAATAATATCTTAAAGCTGCAGATGCTTAACAGGGAAATAAGGAAAGTTTTGGTTTCGTTGTTATGGTCTCAAAGCTGCTTTCTTTTCTAATTACTTACTAATAGCAAGTAGCTAAATGTCCATATATCTTGCTTCTTTAGAGTGATAAAGTATCTCAGGGGCTGCAACATGCAATCCAGCGCCCAGAAAATCTGTGTGTTGATTGGGCTTTCTTTTCTGAAATGAACATGAATGCATAGGTCTTTTTATTTTGGTACAAAAAAAAAAAGAAATCACTAAGGTAACGAACCACTTATATAATCATCTTTTCATCAATCAATCCATTTCAGAAGGAGCTACTTTTTTCTAACACAAGCACAGAAAATGGAACACCTCTTGAGCATAACTATATTGTATGAATGCACCTCATCAAAGTTCAAACACAATAAAGAAAGGCAAAGCTATACAAGCAGGGGACAGGACCTGGATTTTACGGCCCAGACCAATAAAGTCAATGGAGCAATGCCTATCTACATCTGCAGATAACCAAACCTATATCAAGGTCATAGTTTTATTACCTTTAACAAACTCTAATTTATCTTTCTCAATTAATTGTGATATGTGAAATTTTAAATTTGTGTATTTGATCAATAGATTGTGATATGTGTAGTATACATTTTAGGGACATATTTGATGAGACAAGTATTTTCAGAACAATGGAACAACAATAAACATGGAACAACAGGGAAATAATGGAAAAGTTTTGGGGATCCAAGTATAAAGGAGAAAATGGAATAGAAAGTTGTTTTGTTGTTCATTAAGCCCATAAAACAGCACAAACTATAACAGAACAACAGCTTCTATTCTTTACATATAATTTAATAAAAGCTGTAAAGGTACATAGAAGGAAAGTATCTGCTTCCTTAAGAGTATCTGGTCAAAGGAGCCACAAACCACAACATACAGAGACAAACCTGACCAATAAATTATAAGGGAGATCATGATAAGAACAAACCTGGTCAGCTGCACTAATTGGTAAGGAAATGTGGAGTGTGAAAATGTTTATTTTTTTTTTTTAGTTGTGAGGATAAAGAAAGGGAGGGAGGGAGACAAAGACACAGACATAAACCCTGTCCAATTAGCATTAACAAAGACAGTATCCAGAAACAAATGTGGTCAGTCACACCAGTTGATGGACTATCAAGAAATTGCAAGCAAACTTGGGACTTTGATACTGATAAGAATGCAAACCTAAGGGTCCAGGATGCTGGAGGAGGTTGGTGGGAGTGTGCCAACTGACGAGGCACTGTGCAGGGGAAGGCAGAGCAGAGAGGAACAAGGAGGAATAGGTAGAAAACGACTTAAAACGGGCTGATTAGATGTTAATTGGAGCTGGTCAGTACACTTGTCTGGCTGAGCCCTGCATCCGATCACCACAGTCTGTCCTGTTTTCTCCTATCTTCTTATTAAATCTTTTATTAACTGTGTGTCTGTGTAATCTCACTTCATATCCCACGTGTGTGATTGCTGCTGGCACTCAGTGCCAGCTGCTGGGGGCACAAGGATGAGGGCTCCTGGAGTCAGACCAGGGATGTGGGCACCCCTGGACTGAAGCCGGTGAGGTCTCAGCATCAGCTACTAGAGCCAGTAGGGATCTTTTACTCCTCAGCCACTGGGGAGGGAATAGTGTATATTTCCCAAATCAGCTACTAGGGGGACTGGGGTGAGTGAGGTGAGTGAGGGGCTCAGCATCAGCAGCTGGAGTGGGGCTGTAGGTCATAGCTCATGTGTCAGCTGATGGGAGCGAGCGTCTGTATCTTCCCCAAACTGCGTGTGGGTGGGAAGTGTGCATATTCACTGGCAAAATCCAGGCTGGACCAGATGGTGAGTAGAGGGCCTCAGGTCTTAGCATGGGTATAAGGCAGTCAAAGGATATGTGCTGTTATTCGAAGGGACCTGTGAGTCTGAGATGCCTGTGAGACTAATGTGTGAGTGCTGCATGTTTGCAGCAAGCACCCAGCTGGACCAGCTGGTGAGTCAGGGACCCATGGGAGGGGGCAAAAGGGGCCAGAATCTGGGTAGGTGTGCCGGTCAGGCAGAGGGGCTGTGTCAGTGCTTGAGCGATCCACAAATGTCTGTGTGCTTGTGAACCTGGAGAGTGTTGTGTGTATGTGTGTGTGTGCTGCAATAGCGACCTTCTGCCTCTGCCAGCCCAAAAGGAGGAGGGGATGTGGCTGGCTGTGCCTGTGCCGGGTGTGAGTCCTGTACGTGGGTGCTGTTGAAGGCAGTGCCTTGTCTGTGGCTATATGTGTGACCAGCCATGTCAGTGTACTCTGTATGTCTCCATGTCTGTGTATTTGTAAACCAAAAAAAAAGAAAAGTTCATAGTAGAGATGTCAAAGAGTGACTGTCGTGGTGAAAGGTTGTTAACACAATGAAAAATGAAAATAGAGTAAGTCCATTTCAAGATTGATACATAAGCAACAGATGACATCAGATTTTTGCCAAGTGCGCCTCACAAAGTTTTTCCCCATTAGTCTGAATTTTAAGTCCCACCTAAGAAAGATACCGCCTTTGAGTTAGTCCTGCGAAAGTGAAAAGAGCTATCTGGTGACAGATCGTCAAAATAAGAATCAAGGCGGAATTTATTCCACACAATGTTCCCAAGCAATCCTTTCTAGACATCTCAGTGGAAAACATAAAATTTCCCTTGACACCTGAAGTTAGTTGCTACATGTGCTTTTTCAAGACCATGAAAATCTGGAGACAAGGAAGTGATAATATATACTTAGGAAAAAAGATAATGTGGGTAGAAACTTTTCAAATGAAAGGAGAATCGTGCTTGTAGTAGGGGTTTTTTTTGTGTGTGTTCTGGATGATCCAAAACCTGGTAGAAACTGTATACAAACAGTCATACAAGCATATATAATGCCATAGACACATATAAGTTTGTCTTGTGCTTAGAAAGCTCATTAAAGCTTTGTTTCAAATGAAAGAGAAATGTACTTCATTAACATGTAATTTGATGATTACTTGCTCTGAAGGAGAAAAGAGTGTAAATATAAGGAGTCGGACTCAATGGTCATTATGGGTTCCTTCCAACCTGAGATATTCTGTGATTCTGTGAAAAATGCAGGAATCTTTCTGCAGAAGACAGTATCTCCCATCTGATAAGCATTTTTATCTTTTGTTTGTTTGTTTGTTTTGAAAGCTATATGATATAGCATAGTTCATGTATAGTGTACCATTCCACTTTCCTTCCTTCACTCCTTCCTACAGACATATATATATATACAAGCCACAGTACACAAAATGTTTGAAAAGCAAAATGCACACACACAAAAAAAAAAAAGGTCAAAACGAATTATGTCAGTGTCTTGTCATCTAATATAAAATTAAGTTCCAGTCTTGTTTCTGGATCTTAGATTTAGTTTCAGCACACTTTAAAGGAAATGTTCAGCATTTCATATAATCACTTGGAAAAAAAAATGTAGTTTATTGAAGAAGAGAAGAAACTTTATTGAATAAACATGATTCTTTGAGACACAGTTAATAATTTATATAGAAATAGCCTAAAAGTGAGAGACTGACTTTATAGACATGTCTATTATTATGTTAGAATGGAAAAGAGGCTTTCAAAGAGATGATGTAAAGGAAGAATATCCCTGGGGAAAAAAAAAAAAAATGGCAGCTCTGGAGAAACTGATTTGTTACTGTTTTACTATTCTAGTAAAGGGATGTTGAAGGAACAGTATCCCTCTCTCTCAGAACACAGGGTAAAAGCACACAGTAAAAATTAACGTCTTAAAGGATGGTAGTAATTTGTCTTTCTCTGAGACAGTGCTTGGTATCCCACGGTCAATATACAGACAAGAATCAAGGAAAAATGACAATTATTAAATTAGTGAAAATAAAGGCATGAATATATATTAGTGTAACAAAAAAAAAACCAGTAAACATACTCAAAACAATTGTAAAAAAAAAAAGGTAATTTTATTTAGTGATATGTCTTCACTTGAAATTCATATTTTAAATGCTCTTTCTTAATAATAGATTTCTCACTAAGGAATGCTGCCCAGTAGACAGTGAATTTTCAGTGAAATAGATTTTCTGTTGGATAAGATAGTTTTAATGACAAGAGAATACAAGAAATACCTTTAAAAGAAACGTTTAGGTTTTATAATACCATGAAGATACTAAACACATATTTTTTTAATATATGAAAACTATTATATTGTGGTGGGTGGACCCTGGCTGGATGCCAGGTGCCCACCAAATCATTCTATCTCTCCCCCTTCTCAGCTGGACAAGGGGAGAAGAATACAATGAAAGGCTTGTGGGTTGAGATAAGGACAGGGAGATCACTGAGCAGTTACCATCATGGGCAAAACAGACTCAACTTGGAGAAATCCATTTAATTTGTTACCAATCACGTTATTGTAGGGTAATGAGAAATAGAAACAAATCTTAAAACACCTTCCCTCCACCCCTCCCTTCTTCCTGGGATTGACTTCATTCCCAACTATCTCCACCTCCTCTCCCCACGCAGCGCAGGTGGATGGGAAATGGGGGTTGCAGTCAGTTCTTCACATGTTGGATCTGCTGCTCCTTCCCCCTCGCTCTCTTCCCCTGCTGTAGCGTGGGGTCCCTCCCACGAGAGACAGTCCTCCATGAACTTCTCCAAAGTGAGTCCTTCCCATGTGCTACAGTTCTTCATGAACTGCTTCAGCATGGGTCATTTTCACTGGATGCAGTCCTTCAGGAACAGACTGCTTCAGCACAGGTCCCTTGCAGGGTCACAAGTTCTGCCAGCAAACCCACTCCCGTGTGGACCACTCTGTCCATGGGTTCACAGGTCCTGCCAGGAGCCTGCTCCAGCACAGACATCCCAAGGGGGTCACAGCCTCCTTCGGGCACATCCATCTGATCTGGCCTGGAGTCCTCCACAGGCTGCAGGTGGATCTCTGCTCCACCATGAGCTTCCATGGTCTGTAGGGGGACAGCCTGCCTCACCAAGGTCTTTGCCATGGGCCACAGAGGAATCTCTGCTTCCATGCCTGGAGCACTGTCTCCCTCTCCTTCTTCACAGACCTTGGTGTCTGCAGAGTTGTTCCTCTCACATATTCTCACTCTTCTCTTCCAGCTAGTGCTGTGTTTTTTTCTTCCCCTTCTTAAATATGTTATCACAGAGGCACTACCATCATCACTGATTGGCTCAGCAGTGGGTCCATCTTGGAGCCAACTGGCATAAACTCTATTGGGGAAGCTACCTTTGTAGTCCACTCACTACCAAAACCTTCCCACACAACCTCAATATAGATATAAAATAGATGCAGTGACCTATTTGTTCTATAGCATGTTTAAAATTGAATCTATTGGTATGTTATAGAAGTACTGCATATTCTCTTTTCTTTTATATAATATTTTGTATGTTGTAATATTTCTGTATGGAAATATAGGTATGAAAGGTTATATATTTCAAGTACTTTCCATTAAAAAAAAATAAATTTTGAGATATTTTTTACTTTCAGATTGAAAATAATTTGAACTTATTGTAATTTCCAGAGGAATATAACATTCTGCTTTTATTTGAACATGTCTAACGCTACATAATCTTTTTTTTTCTCACAAAAGGCCATTGGGAGACAATAAGTAAATTCATCCTCTCATTGATACATGTGTTACTTCAGTATTTATTTTCCATTTGGTTTCATCCCTAAAGTAAACATAACCCTGCTGAGACTTTGATGTGCTGAATAAGCCTGTAGTTCTCAAAACTATAGGACAGAAAAGTAAATGCTGCTACCCTGTGAATGTTTTAATCAGTTACATTTTGTTTTTTCTTCTCTATTGGAAGATTGGAACTCTTCTTGTGACAGGTGCAGAAAACTGCTTCACTTAACATGAGGAAGTGAGGAGATTTTTTTTTAAGTGCCTAAATAAAGGAGTAAGGGATGCAGGAGTTAAAACTAGGAATACAGAGCAACAATTGAAGATTAGATGAAACTTGGTTGTACTTTCTGCTCCCCTTGAAATTCAAATTAAATTATTTTTACTTCGGATCTAGTGTAACAAAATCAGAGGTATTTGAAAGATTAAACTTCAGCTAACAAGATGAAAATATTTAGATATGTACATGAATGTTTGCATGGTTGTATTTAAATTTATATGTCACATATTGCAATATAAAGTGTTGTGGTTTAACTCCAGTTGGAAACTAGATACCACACAGCTGCTCACTCACCATCTACTCACCCCAGTGAAATGAGGAAAATAATCATAAGGGTAGAAGTAAGAAAACTCATGGGTTGAGATAAGAACAGTTTAATATTTGAGAATGTAAAAAGTAGTAGTAGTAGTAGTAGTAGTAGTGGTAGTAATTGTAGTAATAATAATAATAATGATGATGAATAGAAACACAAGAAAAAGAGAGAGAGACAAAAAACAAAGAAAAAACAAGTGATGCAACTGCTCACTACCTGCCGACTGATGCCCAGCCAGTCCTTGAGCAGCGATCATCCCTCCAGCCAACTCACCCCAGTTTATATGATGAGCGTGACACCATGTGGTACGGAATATCCTTTTGGCCAGTTTGGGTCAGCTGTCCTGGCTGTTCTCCCTCCCAGCTTCTGTGTTCCTCGAACCTTCTCGCTGGCAGGACAGGAGAAGCTGAAAAGTCCTTGAATTAAGGTAAGCACCACTTAGCAACAACTAAACCATCAGTGTGTTATCAACATTATTCACATTCTAAATCCAAAACATAGCACTATACCAGCTACTAGGAAGAAAATTAACTCTATTCCAGCCAAAACCAAGACACAAACAAAATACTAAGATTATAAAATTTAGCATTAAACTGCAGACATAAAAACTGCAGAACGGTTCTGTCATGAAATTGGTACCTGAAGCTTCAGAGAAATTGGGGAAAAAATACAATTTGTAGCAAAATAATTGAAAACCATAGTGAACATGGCCATCGCAAACGTTGAAAAAGAATTTTTGAGGTAATTGAAATGACATTGGTTTACATTAACAGTATATATATATGCCAATCTATTTAAAATGTTGATACACAATATTTTATTTTTTATATACCACAGTCTTGGCTTACATGATTACAAATCTTATTAGAGATGATAAAGTCATCAGTCACTTTTAAAATCTGATATTTTACTTTTCGAAGACTTTACAGAAAAAAAAGAATTATAAAAATTTGGTAGGCTATCAGCTCACTATTTTCAAAAACTTAGGTGCATTGCCGTTTCATTCTGTTGTCTTTCGTCACATATTGCTAAAGAAGATGAAAGAGAAGAAAGTCATTGCATTTTTACAATGGTAGAACTCCACAGCTTAATATGGAGAAGATTATAATTATTTTCTTTCCCCTGAAAATAAAATTAGGGGCATATGTTTTCTGTCAAAAATTTAATGCAAATTTTTTCAATATGATGGAATATATACTGTCATTCTACGTGAATAATTCAAGAAATGGCTAAAGAGATGAATTTGATATGCTATGTTTTAAAAAAAAGTGTCATAGTATGCCTTTTAAAAATCCACTAGTAAATGTGGCAGGTAGAAAGAGGCAACTATGGTAAAGCACAGGTGCTGAAACAAAATTTAAACAGACATGTAAATTATCTACCTTATGTTATGCGCCTCCTCAGTGCTGAGAATATTCTCAAAACAGCAATAAAGCCACTAGGTTTTTAAGAACATTTAGTAATTTAAGAAACTTCAGAAGGTGCTGTAATAACTTTAAAAGCCTTTTTTTCCTGCCCACATGATAAACACTATAATTATATTACTCACTGATCTGTCACCATAACAAATTCAGGTCCTGAGTACTGCATGGAGGAGGAAATCAGTGATTTTGACTTTTGAACAGTGTCTATGTTCCAGTCCCTGAGGATTTGCAAGTTACTACTCTGAACACTGGCACTATTTCTATGTTATTTTGCCTACAGTTTCATCTCTTCACTGATAGGATTGAGGCAACACCACCTGAGCTCAATTACTAATGAACCTTGCAATTTAGCAGCGGCTTTTGTTACTGTCAGGACCTCCTTTGGCAGTTTCATTGGTGCCTGCACGGATGAGCAGCACGGGAATAGTCTGAGGGCTGGACAAGCCTCAGCAGTCTTTCACATAATTGCTGATCAGAGCTCCCAGAAAGGAGCAAATCTCTCTAAACAGCAAGTCAGGGAGGCAGATGTGGGTCTCTACCACTGCAGTTGGGAGTCTCCTATAACCGTCATCCACCACTTCCCAGTAGTGCAGACATGCAGTTCAGGCATGTCCCACTGTGGTGCCTCCCCAGGCAGAGCTTTCTCCCCTAGTTTCAGGGCACTGAACTATTCTGCAGATGCAGGTCTCTGGGTGGAGAAGGACCATCCTCCTGATATCTGTTGGAAGGACAACACAGCAGGGCACAAGCAATCCAGGAGGTTCCTAGAATGCGTGGATGATAACTTCCTTCTCCAAGTGACAGAGGAGCCAGTGAGGAGAGGTGCTATACTGGACCTTGTTCTCACCAACAAAGAAAGGGCTGGTGGGGAATATGGAGCTCAAGGGCATCCTTGGCTGCAGTGACCATAAGATGGTAGAGTTCAAGCTCCTTAGGGCAGCAAGGAGGGTGCAGAGCATGGTCTCCACTCTGGACTTCAGGAGAGAGACTTTGGCTTCTTCAGGGATCTTCTTGGCAGAGTACCATGGGATAAATCGCTGAAGGAAAGAGAGGCCCAAGCAAACTGTTAATATTCAAGGATCGCTTCCTCCAAGCTCAGAAGCAATGCATCCCAAAAAAGAGGAAGTCAGGCAAAAATACCAGGAGGCCTGCATGGATGAACAAGAAGCTTCTGGATGAACTTTAAAAAAAAAAAAAAGGAAGCCTACAGAAACTGGAAGCAAGGACAGGTAGCCTAGGAGGAATATAAGGAATATAGAGAGATTGTTTGAGCCTCCAGGGATCAGGTTAGGAAGGTTAAAGCTCTGATAGAGTTACATCCAGCCAGGGACGTCAAGGACAACAAAAAAAGCTTCTATCAGTATGACAGGGATAAAAGGAAGACCAGGGATTATGGGGGCCCTCTCCAGAAGGAAACGAGAGACCTGCTTACCTGGGACATAGAGAAGGCTGAGGTACTCAGTGACATTTTTGCCTCAGTCTTCAAAGAAAAGGGCTCTAGCCACATCACCCAGGTCACAGAACACAAAGGCAGGGACTGGGAGAAAGAAGAACTGTCCACTATAGCAGAAGAGCAGGTTCAAGACTATCTAAGGAACCTGAAGGTGCACAAGTCCGTGGGACCTGATGAGATGCATCCAAGGGTCCTGAGGGAACTGGCGGATGAAGTTGCCAAGCCAATATCCTTCATATTTGGGAAATCGTGATAGTCTGGTGAGGTTCCCACTGACTGGAAAAGGAGTAATTTAAAGTTCATTTTTAAAAAGGAAAACAAGGAAGACCTGGGGAAACAAGGAAGACGTGATTGGTGACAGCCAACTTGACTTCACTGAGGGCAGATTGAGCCTGATAAAATTGGTGGCCTTGTACGATGGCGTTACAGCATCAGTGGACAAGGGACAAGCAACTGATGTCATCTACCTGGACTTGTGCAAAGCATTTGTCTTTAAACTGGAGACATGGATTTGATGGATGGATAACCTAATGGACGAGGAATTGGCTGGATGGCAGCACTCAAAGAATTGTGGTCAATTGCTCAGTGTTCAAGTGGAATTCAGTGACGAGTGGCGTTCTTCAGGGGTCAGTATTCAGACTGGTGTTGCTTAACATCTTTGTGGGTGACATGGACAGAGGGATAGAGTGCACCCTCAGGATGTTTGCTGACAACACCAAGCTGTGTGGTGCAGTTGACATGCTGGAAGGGAGGGCTGCCATCCAGAGGGACCTTGACAGGCTGGAGAGGTGGGCCCGTGCAAACCTCATGAAGTTCAACAAGGCCAAGTGCAAGGTCCTGCACATGGATTGGGGCAATCCCAAGCACAAATACAGGCTGGGCAGAGAATGGCTCAAGAGTAGCTCTGAGGAGAAGGCTTTAGGAGTGATGGTGGATGAGAAGCTCACGGTGAGCTGTCAATGTGCACTTGCAGCTCTGAAAGCCAATTGCATCCTGGGCTGCATCAAAAGAAGCGTGGCCAGCAGATCAAGGGAGGTGATTCTTCTCCTCTACTCCACTCTCATGAGACCCCACCTGGAGTACTGCATCCAGCTCTGGAACCCCCAGCACAGGAAGGACATGGACCAGTTGGAGAGGGTCCAGAGGAGGGCCACAAAGATGATAAGAAGGCTGGAGCACCTCTCCTATGAGGACAGGCTGAGAGAGTTGGGGTTGTCCAGCCTGGAAAAGAGAAGGCTCTGGGGAGACCTTATTGTCTCAAACAGAAACAAAATTTCAGTGTGACATACTGAAGCACAAATAGATGCTTTTTTTTTGTATCCCCTCTTTTTCAACCACTAGTTTCCTTTCTGTTTCTCCATACAATATTGATGCAGTTAACACAAAAGGAAATATTTCTTCATCTCTGGTTACCTGGAACACTATCTCAGTACCTTTCTACCTCAGCAACTTTCCAATTAATTTCAAATGATGATGGACTGCATTGTTCTATTAAGGTACCTCCAAAAAAATTCTCTGTCTCTGCTATTGTTTTCTCCATAATTGTCTTATTTATCTGTGGAACACTATGAAAATGTGAAATACATGTTGCTATATATTTTATGAAGTGCTACATTAACAGGGACTGCCTATGGAATGGGCTATAAATAGAAGGAAAAAAAAAAACCAAACCTTTTCTTTCAGAAGTGGTGTTATCAGAGGTATATTTTCAGCTCACAGTGCTCTATCCCTGAAGCCAGAAACTGAAACAATAAAAGAAAAATCAAATCCATATTCAAAATAATGTTAGTAAGAATTCCAAAGTAATATTAGCTGAGTAGCACCATGTGCTGATCAGGTCAACATGGTCATGTTGCCTTTGATTTCACAGGTGATCCCCTGATTTGCAATTGTACCTGTGAGCTTTTCAGAGTTATTTGTCAAAGTAGTATCTAACATCTTAGAAGTCTGACATACTTTCTTTTTAGAAGATTGCAGTTACATGGCCTATACTGATATATGTTCCAATGTACAAAATTGTTTTCTGGATTGGCAAGATGTTTTCACTATAAATCATGCACTCAGTATTCATATCACCCAAAACCCCAATGTTTTCTTTAAAACATAAACTAAAAAGAACAAGAATTTTTGAGATACAATTACTAAAAAAATGTAATTGTATAGAAAAAAATACATTGACTGTTTATTTTCCAGCATAGTTCTTCAGTTTGACCTATTCTAATATTTTTATTTACATACCGTGTACTGTATCAATCTCATGTTCTTGCTTTTTTTCCTTTAAGTCAAATTTTTTTTGTGAAAATGTTTACAGTGCTTTACAGAAGTTTATTATACCAGCACCATTACTTTTATTAATGATATAATAATCCAATGAAAAAATTACATTAGATTAGTGTAATATTTATTATAAATCCTATTGATTATCACCAAATAAGCTTCCAGTGCTTAATTATACTTTTTTTTATTAACAAGTTCAATATCAAAACTCAATTTTTTTTTTCTAGGAATCAATACCAATTTGACAAATTAATTACTTTTCAGAGATACAGAGTGCAAATATTTTTGAGTCTTTTCCTTTGCATACCTCCTTAGTATCACATCCTTTATAACTACCAGATGAACTTAAGTAAACTATGAAAATAGTCTCCATAGGACTAAGAACCAGCACATCATTTTCAGTCATCTTTGTTCTTCGTTATTCAGGAAGCAAACTTGTCTTACTTAATGTAGCAAGATAAAGCTATTTTAGGATATTAGTTGAAAGGTTCTGCATCAGTGTTTTCTAATTATAAAACTACTTTTCCCATAAGTCAAAAATGAAATTATTATTACAGAGTTTTGTCTCATGGAAGTGTAAAATCATAATGTTATTTATCAGCTCTAATCTTCAATTTTGGTATTAGATTAGATAACATACCAAAAATTTTTGAACATTTTTTTTTTTTCCATTTTAAAGATAGAACCTGCACATGATCTTAAATGTCAGGGAAGGGCAATGTCAGGCAAGGAAGCTGGGAAGCAAAGGTGAGGCAGGCCAGCAGAGCAGAAGCTTGCTGAGGGGTGCAGTCCCACTCTACCCGACCAGGAGAGAAGGGCTGGGACAAGGATAGTGACCTGAGTGCCTCATGGCCAGGCAAATCCTCAGTGACCAGGCAGCCCTGAGGCCATGCAGGAAGTGTGTGTCCTTGGGCCAGGGGCAGGAAGGCACAGCTGTAACCCAACTCCAGCTTGACACAAGGTGAATGTCTGCATGGAAATACTGCTCCCACATGAAGTGGAAAAAGTGTCAGATGAGTTTGCTGCAGCTCCTTCTCATCCAGCCCTTCTCAATCACCTGGTCATGGTTGCACAGCTGCACTGTGTCAAGCAGCCTTGAGAACAGACTAACAAGCACTTGGGTGACATGGTGTGTTCAAGGCCCAACACTGGGATTTGGCTCTTGGCATTGCCTAGTTTCAGAAGGAAGATAAGATTTCATGGGAGCATATTTTTCTAGAATATTACATTGTACAGTATAATGTGATGTGACACAGCTACATAACACGATACTAGCTCCCTGCCAAAATATGTTTGACAAAAAAGCTGTTTGCAACTCAGGAAAGCTTCTATCAATTTGTGCATTTAAACTGAAGGTATCATGGGAGCCTTATTGGTATACAAGTGTCTTGCACCTGTTCTTTTAACAGATACAGATGAGAACAGTGGGATGCTGGCTCTTTAATGCAGAGCAGAAGGTATTTACCTTACCCTGTGCAGATAACAATCTACAGCATTTGCCTTAAGATTTAAAGTACAATTTAAGATAAAATAAAACAAACAAGCAAAAGCTTTACTGTACCATAAAAATATTTCCTTTAAGTAAAACATTTATTTTCAGATGGTGAACATTCTTTCATTTCTCCATCTTCCTAAAAGCATAGTAAACCATGTGTCACATCATAATACTAAGGAATTATATACTGAAACATATCACCTACTAAAGAGAACACAGTAAGAAGCAACATATATAAATGAGAAAAAAAAAAAAAAACAAGAGCAAGAGCAGCAAACTATATGACAGCAGTAAAGACAAGCACAGAACAGTTGTTTTC
>JAAGAY010136785.1:22488-34696 GCA_011801015.1 Ardeotis arabs | reverse complement strand
TTTTTTTTTTTTTTTTTTTTTTTTTTTTTAACATTCATGCTTTCAGTTATTAAAGCAAATAAAAAGAATTAAAGAATTATCCCCAGGAATTAATACCAACTCACCTTCCCCTCTTCAAACAGCCCTCAAACAAAACAAAACAAAAAGCCTTGCTCCTCCTCCTCCTGAACCACCCCCCTCCAAAAAAAAACAAACCAAACCTACAGCACATTTGTTCAAATGTCCATGTTAATGTTTTGCTGCTGTAAGAGACCATGGGTGGTAACTGATTGTACTGTATGGCCCAAAGAACTTAATGGTAAATATTTTATTGAATAAAGCTCTGTATTACAAAGGGACTATTCGGGTTGTAATTATCAAGCTAAAATCAATATCACTTTCCCAGACTGGTACTTTATATGTAAGGGTGTTCTTAAATACAATGGTATAATCAATAAACAACCGGACATTTTCCATTTTCAGTAATTAACTCTATCCAGTAGTTTTTCAAGGGAACGTCTGCTTTCTGTGCTGTTAATAGGAGTTTTACTTCTTCCCGTCATCATACTTATTAAATGGAGCCAAAAAGCCTGGGCAAAATTATATTTGGGTTTTGAATACATTTATTCTTTCCCTACTCTTCTCATTTCCTTTAGTGGCAAATACATCTATAACTGCTGAAATGGAATTGTTAGTTTTTCTTTTCAAAATATAAGTCTCAAATGAATTTTTGGATGGGAACTGGAGAACCTTCTCCTGCACTTTGAGAGAAAGCCCTGTTCATTAATGATCCCACTGAAGATCAAGTTGATTAACCTTTGTGGTTGCTGAAAGCACACAAAATGTTTGCGTATGCGTTTCAGACATGTTGGGTAACAGACACTCCAAGCATTAATTGAGCGGGGCTTCTGGGAGTGACTGTCTGAGAGGTTCAGGCACAGCTACTTTATGATATTGAAGTCAACAACATATACTCTTTTTCATTTCCCTCTGTCAGCAGATCTGACTTTTTCGGGAATTTTAGAAGTGTTGCAGCTAGTCCTTCTAGCACAGTATAAAAACTTTTTAAAAGTCATTGCTGTTGGGGAGTTGAGGAGAGCAATGGTGTCCCAGATGAACTTTCTCTTCAGCCTGTACAACAAATCCAGCTTTCTCAGCCTCTTCCCATACAGTGTTTTAGAGTCACAGAATCATAGGGAAGGTTGGAAGGGACCTTTCAAGGCCATCCAGTCCAACCCCCCTGCAAGGAGCAGGGACATCTCCAACCAGATCAGGTTGCTCAGGGCTCCATCCAACCTGGCCTTGAATGTTTCCAGGGATCGGCCATCCACCATCTCTCTGGGCAACCTGGGCCAGTGTTTTCTCCAGTTTCCCACTGTCTTGATGGTCTTCCATTTTGATTAGCTCAACTTTGCCAGTGTCTTTCGTGTATGAGAGAATGAGAAGCTGGCTATAATGCTCCAGACGTCTCCCAGATGCTGACTGGAGAGCAGTAATCGCCTCCCTTGCCTACTGGCTATGCTCTACCTGGTCATCTTACTTTGCACTTGTAACTTCTCCCTAAAAGGAGAGAAAGACAGCAAAAAGGGCTCCAGCTGTATGGAAGGATGAGACAGCTTTGACTTTCCACTAGCATAATTAAGACTAAACTTAACAGGGTTCAACTGTCTGTGTTGTAACAGCCTCGTATTCTTGATGAACAGGCACAGCAGGGTGTCTTTTCTGCCGTGATAGAGGGTGCATCTGTTATCGTTATTGGTGTGGTTGTTTAAGAACTGCAGTAAAGACTTGACTTCATTTTAGCTTCTAAGAAAAGGATGTGTCAACGATGGAGGTAATATTTTGGTTTTGTTCAAAACCAATATTTGTACATAGTGTCATATAAGACAACTGAAAGTAATTTCTTATTTTGAACTTTATATCAGTGAATGTTGCCATTGTTCTGATTATTTTGTTTTAATCAGAATTTTTTTAGAGGGAACAAGTGTGAAATTATTGTTTTGAAAGATGAAAAGATCTGTGGTACAGTTACATTCAACAAAAAAATATATATTTCTTGTACAATAAGTTACAGATAATGCACGTATTGTCTTTGAACATAGAAGTAAGTTGTTATTTCTCAGAATAAACTTGCTTTACTTTCAGAAATGGCAAAATAAATAGCTAAAATAGGAAAAAATATCTTTAGACAGTAGTGTATTAACAGCGTTCGAAAACAAAGCCATTAGAACTCATTAGAAATTTTTTTTTTTTTTAACAATTAGTGAAACAAATTTGAATGAAAATTCAGATCAAGCATATATACCCACAAGTGTTCGTGTAGTTTGTAGTAACCTACAGGAACAAATGGGAATTTCAGGAACTGCAATAACTATCTTTGTGACAAAACCCCATCCCTTACGTAAAGACCAAGCTACCAGCTTGCAGAGCTTTCCTGGCAGGTACCGCTGCCAGTGCGCGGTTTCTGTAACCAATACGTTACACGGGGTAAAAATCATTTCACAGATTTGGTGTAAGGCAATGATGCAGCTCTGCTGAGAGAAGACACAGAACTTCAAAGCAGCAGTGCTTTTCTCTTCCAAATGCGCTTTTCTAATTTGAAAAGGATGTTCTGTTACTTGGCAGAGTGGTTGAAATTATACAGTTCATAAAGAAAAGATATTTTTTGAGACACTGCGAATGCATATACTGAAATTGTTCCTGAGATTTGAACTCAGAATGTGAAAAGTAACTATAGTACTTTATAAATAGTATTTTTTGCTCTAACTGCTAAATTAACTTTGTAAAGTGTTTTAGTATGTTTTGTTACCAATATTTTCTACCTATATTTTGCAGACAATAAAAACAGTTACAGATGTACCTTAATCATGCAATTAATTTTCTCATCAGTCTTTTCTAGTATATTTATTCAGTCTCATTTAACCACAACCCAAACACATGGTACTTCTGAGAGCTAGTAAAAAGAATTATTGATACATTGCATACTTATAAAAGATCTTCTTCCTTAATGAATAGGTAGAGGAAAAGAAGGAAACCATATTACCCGAACACGGCTTCTGATTCAAGATCTCTGATGAAATTTCTTTAGAAATGGTAGAGTGTCCTAAACAGGATGCCAGTGAAGTGTATTCATAAATGTTTTACCATGTACCAGTGACTGTGTTTAAAGTAATAGAGTACTTAATGATCAGCCTCGGCAGTACTGTCCAGAGCCAGCCTTTGATAAAGGAGTGTTCTGTAGTTATTGCTTTCTGGATTAAGGTAGTTTGGTTGATGGCTTCTATATACAGGTTAAATAGAAATAAGTTTAATAAAACTATTTTCAAAGTCTTTCCAAACCCACTGTATATATGAAATTATTTAAATTATGTTGTTCAGTAATATGTAATTATGGCTTTTTGTAAACTGGCAGAGAAGTATCAAGAGCATGATTTTTCTGCAGCATTAGTGGGAAATCACTGGTTGTGTTTTGAAGGAACTTTTATACAACTCTTCACTTGAAAGAATTATGTGTAAAACATGATTTTTCTCAGAGCTAAGAGGGCTTTTTGTTTCGTTTGATTGTTTTTCAGTTTATCTGCTTGACTTTGTGCTTTGGACAGTAGACACGTGGAGTGTAGTTGTGACCTAAGCATTTGTGTCTTTGTTTCTGGAATTTCTATGGGTAATGTGACGTACTCCCAGCTTATTTTCATTCAGTTAATAATACATCCCAAACTTCACTTTAGTAACCCCATCACTCTCACTTGTGAGTATGTAATCTCGCTAAAATTATGCAGATTTTTATCCTGACTTTGGGATCCTGCTGTCTCTATCTGCCTGCCAGTTCCTCCCACCCCTCGTAACTCTCAGTGCCTGTGCTGGTTGTTCCTGTCCGTGGCGTGGTGTTAGACTTGCTGTGGTTTTATAACTTGGGTACAGCATTGTCCTTCAGTCTTCACACAAACCAGGTGACGCATCACTTGAGGAACCTGCACATGTGTAAGTTTTCTCATGATCTTTGCAAAAACATGTTCTTTGTGTTCCTGTCTGTAAGAATTCCTGGCTCCAAGGCATTCAAGCTACTTCCCAAGAGTCAGGTTCTCAACTGCTAGCTCACCGGGCATATAAAATTATAAATAAAAGTGCTATGGATGTTTTTTTGAAAGAACTGTTAGTTCTTTGTTAGTTAATAACGTAGAGGTATTGGGCGTGTGGGGAGGTGAGAGTATGAAAGTACAGCTGATGTTGTATGGATCTGTGTCCATGTAACACTTGTTTGATGGTGGCCTCTGTGTCCTCACGGGGAGCTGGCTCTGGGATAAGGACATTCACACTGTGTGCAAGGAAATCCTAAAGGAACTGTAGAAACTGAATGCTTCTCAGTGTTTCCTTTGCTTTTCAGAAGGCACTGATTCAGTCAGCTAACGTGATTCCTGTTAAGGAGTGTATTTGAATTGTTTCAGTGCTGAATTAGTTGAATAAATCTTAATATAATTTACCTGTATCCCTTAATGAAGTTTTAAACATGCTTATGAGTCCTTCTGTTACCTGTACAACCGTCTTCTAAGGATGTGCTTAATTGCATTTATGTCAGATGGGATTTGAAGCTTCCATAATATAGGCAGAATAAGTGTAATAGATTTTGCTTTGGAATATGATAACCAAGGGACATTTTAATTCCTCAAGATAACCCAACGTATATAATATTTCTGTCTCAAACTGATGATAGGATCTCTTTGGCCAGCCAAGAAAAAGATGAGCAGTGCAGAAAATGAGTATTTTACAGTGGATACTCCATTTACATATATTTGCTGCATATAGGAGCATAAAGTTTTGAAATGTGTAGGCAGGCAGGATACTTGCAGAAATAAATACAGTAAATACTTTTTAATGGCTTAACATAAATATGATGTACCTGACTCTGTGCTGTAATGTCCACATTCCTTTTGCAAGAGCGTTAAATTCGTGGTTACTCTGGAGATGAGAGAGAGTTTTATTGGTGTTCTTTGGGATTCAGAATAAGTTAATATTTGTAATCTACATTGTTAGGAAGAGTAAAATGAGAGGGATAACAGAAGGAATTCCTGATTTTTTTGAAGCATTTTTAGATTTGGAGATTGTTACTAAAATCATGGAAGACTGTACTTTTTCAGATTTAAGAAATTCTCAAATAATTTGGCTATGACAAGTGGAATTCACAGCAAATACTGACATATGTATAGAGAAGGCAGATGGAAAGAGGATTTTAAACAGATCTATTCTTATCTTTGGTATTATATATTAATAACTTACACCCCGTCCTTTTAGATAGTGGGATGGAGTTAACTTTCTTCATAGTAGCCCATATGGTGCTGTGTTTTGAATTTGTGACTAAACCAGTGTTGATAACCCACCGGTGTTTGGGCTGTTGCTTGAGCGGTGCTTGCCCAGGGTCAAAGCTTTCTCTTCTCTGTAGGCTGGGGATGCAGCTGGGACAGCTGACCTGAACTGGCCGAAGGGACACTCCATTCCATAAAACATCATGCTCAGCAATAAAAAATAAACCAACCCAAACCTAAAAAAAAAAAACAAACAACCAAACAGTGTGGGGGTTTAGTCTTCCAGGGTTTCTTGGAGACTGGAGGGGCATAGTCCGCTTGTGGGAGGTGGTGAGTGGTTGGTTTTGCATCACTTGTTTGTTCCTTCTCCCCGTTTCTTTCACTTATTAAACTGTCTTTATCCTCACCTCTGAGTTTTCTCACTTTTGCTTCGTTTTCTCTGTCATCCTGTTGTAGGGGAAGTGAGCAAGTGGCTGTGTGGGTGCTGGGCTGCTGACTGGGGTCAACCCACCATGGAGGGCCACTCCATAACCTGCAGTAAGAACAGAAAAAAAAAAAAAAGTAGTCTTTGATTTGTATAGACAAAAGCATCAGTGAGATTGCATGCAATATATGTAGTCCACTGTCTAGTTCACTGGAATTGCTTCAGTGGAGATGTACAGGTCTTATAGCTGGAAGGATTTGGGTTTTTTTTCAAAAGAAATGTGTGTCTTAGACTTTTTTTGGATAGGTTATAAGGCCTTGCTCTTTCTCTAGGAAGTGGGACGTAAATATCATAGTTCCAGTTTACAAGGAGAGCGAAAAACTAGCCTGAGATGTTATGGACATTAGGTGTTATTAGCTTTGTTGGTGTTGAAACAAATGGTGTGTAAGGTCTTTTTTTCTGAAAAAAAACCCCTTTGCATTAAGACACTTGCATTGTTTCTATGATGAATAAGCTGGCTTTGCATATTTTGTATTCTACCGTTGATCAGTGCTTTGTATTGTTTCCCTTTGTTAAGAAGTAGGTAAATATCTCCGAATCAAAAGCTTGGTGCTGAGTTCATTGATCTTTGGGAAGCCTTTGATTCCTAACAAAGGAATCTCTTTAGCTACAAGATGTTTGAAGGAGAAATTCAAGTGAATTTGAAGTGTGTTTGTGTGTGTGTGTGTCTCATCACGCAGCTGGTAGTATACCATTAAGAATTAAATTAAATTTTTTCACCAAAATGATTATTGAAGAAATGAGGATGTATTTTCTTTCCCTTTCTGGTCTATTAGAAAAACCACACTTGATATACATTATTGAAAGTATGAGAAATTCTAGTTTATGTGTTTTATGGATTACTCACTGTTTCTCATCTGAAAGTCAGCGAGATTCAACTATCGGCCTTGCATGCTGAATTAATTAGACTATACATAAGAATGTTCAATATAAAATAATAGTGCTGGTAATGGCAGCCAGGTGAGCAGACATTTATGGGGCATGTAAGCTGTGGTCCCTGCTCCCAAAAAGTCCCAAAGCAGCTTCAACTTTGGTCTAAACTGTCATGGCAGTGGTTTGTTCTCTGCAGGTTTTGCTTTTTGTAGGTTTTAAAGTTAACAAATGTTAACTTTAAATGAGCTGGAGGGATCTGAGTTGGTGCAAATGAATTATTTGACAATTTTGTGGTGCTGTTATGACCCCTTAGACTTATGGCCGGTCATTATAAACTCATAAAAATGTATTTAAGGAGCGTAATTTCATTGAACTGTCTCGTGTTGTTTCTGCTTTTTTTCTCTGTGAAGTACCAAGCCTTGCTAGTTCCTTTTGTGTTAGTAAAGTGGCATATGTTACTGTGTGCGCATACTCATTGACAAACACACCATGATAGATGAAAATGTGCAATTGAAATTCTAGTTTTTAAACTTGGTATTTTCCTGAAATAAATACGACATGTTTACTAGAGCAGTGGCTCTTCATTTCAGAAATGACGCAGGAGTTGGTGCGTCGCGTATGCTTTTCTCTTGCCTTTTTCTGGACCCTGTGAAGTATTCCCCACGCAAAGGCTGAAAACTGCTGTGTACTCTTGGGGGTTTCAGGACTTGAGTGATATTTTAAGAAAGGTGGGAGATAAGGGTCTGCAGTTCCTTGTGGGTTTGGTAGGGTTTTTTCTTTTTGTGTTTGTTTTTTGTTTTTCCTTTTTTTTTCCTGTAGTATTTCAGTATTTTGTGTGTTGGGGGTTTTCTTTTGTTTTGTTTTGCCTTGTTTTGTTTTATTTAGACTCCCTAATGGCTTGCTGTGTTCTGTTACCCAGCGTACTAGAGGAACGCTCACTGGAGATGGACCGAAAGATGGAAGAATTTCAAGAAGAGGTTTAGTCAAGCAAGCTGAAATGTGTATGATCCAGGGGTTGAATTATTTTTTACTTACCTACGTTTTGAAATGCATGTTGATGTGACAAGATTCATTACAGCTGAACTCTTAAAATATTAAGATGGTTTTATTAAAACATGAAAGGAAGTAACTGGGAAGTCAAAGTCCTGCCAGTTTTGTTATAGCATATACAAACAAATCTACCAATATTGCTTGGTGTTTTCAAAAACTCAGATTATCGTATTTTACATTGTTGGAGCAATTTTAAAACAGAACATCATGGAAAAACTCCTGAGTTCCTTTATTTTGCAGCCTGCCTAAAATCACAGCAGAGAATTTTCCTAGGGGAGAACAGTAAATTCCACTCCAAAGCTGTTTTATGCTTCCTTTCTTTGATTTACTTTATGTATTCCTGATTTATTTATTTGTGCTTATCTGAGAAGGACTGTGAGCCGACAACTGACTCAGCGGGAATGGGACTGCAATAATCAGAGTAATTTAGCAAAATACATCTTTTGTTTTTCAACATAAATAAAACAAACTAATCTAAGGGAAAAAGTGTGAGTCATCAACTTGGAGTTCACTCACTAGCAGCCTGTCATCCCACTTCCTCAAGAATATTTTTCTGTGCTTCTTCAAAGGATTCTTTAGATCTCTCTCTGTTGTACTGCTGGTCAGGGCAACAGCTAATTTTCATTCCCTTCACAGTGGTTCTAGCACCTGCCCCAAGTACGGAGTACGAGAAGTTAAATCAAGCTCAGCCCCGGGGAGGCAGTAATTCAAGTCCTTGTATTATGCTAAGGAAGATGAGCGATGGGATGTGTTGTCAGGAGGAGATTATGAATTCATATACTGAAATAGGAGAGTGAAAGCTCATGGTGTCTCCTCGCCTTTCTCCCAGCCCCGGAAGGATTGCTGTCCTAGCTCAAGTCTGGGACATCCTTTCCTTCCAGACTTAGTTCAGCATTAGAATGAAGCAGGAACACTTCAAGCCAGAAGAGAAGAGGAACTTCTCTCCTATGTTTTTTCTTACTGTTTGATTGTTGTTTTCTTGTTTTGGGAATTCTTCAAGTGACCTGTTGCAGATTTTTTTTTTCCTTTCTTTCTTTTTTTTTTTTTTTTTTTTTTTTTTCTTTTTCTTTCTGTACTCATTTGACCCTGGTTCAGATGGTCTGAAACCTCAAAAAGATCAGCTGTTCTGTATCAGTTATTTAATGAGATAATTTTTGCATCCAGTTGTTTCCGAATCTAGCTACAATTTTTTCATCTGATGTTTCTCTTGTGCTTTCATTTGCTCTTGCTCTTTCATGCTCATTCTCTAGCGTGCTCTTGTTCTCTCATGCTTGCTGTCTCTCTCTTGCAAGTTGAAATGTGATGTAATGGGGTAAATGCTATCAGTTTTGGGGGAGAAGGAGCTGTGTGACTGTGACTGGTTCATACTGAGCTATGAAAAAGTTGTTTAGTGGATTAATGGCTGGATTGCGAAGCACAGGAGAACGGCATATGACACAGGGCTTGAGGCGTGCAATTGGTAGAAAGCACTGTGATTTGGAAAGGTGAAGGCCCAAAGCAAACGCTTGATGAGAATCCAGCAGCTGGAGAAAGCAGAGACACACATACACGAATACATTTTATTATTTTAAACTAGCGGTTTCCGGAACCAGACGAGAGGTGGAATCTCAGACTCAGCTGGGTGCCATGTTGGTTTCTTCAAACGTCAGGAAGAGTCCAAGGAGACTTTCTTGCTCATCACACCTCTGAAGCTCACAGCATCCTGTCTATCAAGAACAAGTGCTACACACCCTGAGGCAGCTGTAGCTAGGGAACAGTGTTTGGAAGGTGAAATAAATATCTGTGATGTCCTTGCTGAACTTGAGAACTCTCATTAAGCATCTGCTTTGATTTCTCTCTTACTTTGCTGGCATGTGAAGAAGGATGCAAACTGTCTTGCAGAGCTGGTGTTAACGTATAATATTAAAAAGTGAATGACAAAGTCAACCATGCGTATGGTACAGGTTCTTTTTGCTCAAAACATTGGTTAGTCCTGATAAGAACCTTTCAAATGGGGGGGCCTTACTGCTTTCCCAGGGCTCTGGTGTGTAGCCAGTGAAAATTCTGTGAAATATCCCTGAAAACAATGAATATTATCTTCTTTTTCATCTTGCATACAAGGAATATTTTTGAAGTAGTGCTGAATGCTAGGTACATGAAGAGATTTCCTTTCAAAACTGACTGAACCTTATCTAGATGTTTCAGTCTTCCTAGCAGCTATAGAGCTTGTACTTTGTGGATCATGCTTGAGATTGAGTGCTATTCCAGTAATGAGGATAATCTTGCCATTAAAATTAACTGTGAAGCATAATGTTTACTTTGAGTCTATTCTGCAATGTTGGAGTGCATCTATGATGAAAGTGACGTGTTATAAATGGTAGTTCTGCAACTAATTCTGTATCATCATACACGGTTTTTTACTTTTCCCTAGTAATATTTACAAGTAGGGTTTTTTAAAAAATATCTTTTCCTCCTCACATTGTGCCAGACTTGGTTTGTCTTGAATCACTAACACAACAGAGCAAAATGCAATACAACAGTCAAAAACCCTCGCATCACGTCCTTATTTCAGACTTCAGACAAGCCAAAAAGAATTGTGTTCCAGGTTCTAAAAGCAATACTCTGAAACAGTTTCGCACACTTTGACCAGAAGATGGTATTTTAGAGTACTTGCAATAAGCCCAGGGAGATTCAGAGCCCAGGACCATGTAACATAACCCATCAGTTGCCGATGCAGTGAGGGTATGAGCCAGCCAGTGTCACCTTCTTTCAGGCTGTGGTCACTGGACCACTTTCATTTAATAGCCCAGCCAGAAAGGAGACCTGGCCCCCTGGTTAAGCTCCCAGATGCAAGTCTGGCTGGATTTGACAGTGACAGTCAAGTCTTCTGTTCTGTCTGAAAAACAGTTTACAGAAGCTATGTGAGCTGTTTACATGGTTGTGATTCATCAAGAACATTTCCTTAATGCTTTGTTCATCTCTAAAGACTTGTATGGGCAGTGGAATGAAGGGAGGAACCACTGTTTTAAAGCTCTTGAGGTAAGCTTAGGACACTTTATTTAAACCTGTTCTAATACTGTTGAGTATTTTTCTTAAATTTAGGATTGGTATAAAGAACTGTGACCTCAGTAAGTACGTTTTGACCTATATACAAAGTAGTCTGAAACTCCCAGGTATTCTTAGTAAGCACTTTGCTTTGTCTTCATTCAAAACCCATGGTACAGAGTTTCAAGGAGATCTGTCAGGCATCCTGTAGAGCTGTCTCCTCCCATTTATCAGTTTAAATGGTGCTAGAAAATGTACTCCTGCTCATAATTCAGGTGTTACTTCAATGTTTTAAAGTAATTCTGGTGTTTCATTGAAAAACTTGCTGCAGGACCCTTCACAATATATAGGAACAGGAAAGGGGCAGCAGGGGTAGAAGCTGGAGGTGCTCCCATGACTGGTGCTAATATGACTGCAGTGCTCACTGTGCTGATCTTGAAGGTTGAAGGTCACCTTTTGTCATGCCAGAGCTTTGGAATAAATCACAGGCGTGTGTGTTGTGTGAACTCACTTTGGGGGAAAGAATTCTGAAAAAAAAAAACAAAAAACCAAAAAAAACCCCAAAAAAACCCACCAAACCCAAAAAAACCTTGCAAATTATTTCAGTTCAGGAATAAACATGTAATAATAAATGCAATGCAGGGGAAGCTAATAAGCTTCTTAAGGATGATCTCAATGTCATTTATTTTGTTGGCCCCATGTGAAGGGCATGGACTCATTGTAGCATTCTGCATGTTTGGTTGCTCTGCACCGGTTCTCTTGTTCCATTTGGAAATTGTATTTTTGTAGAAAAAAATTTTGGCAGTTGTCTATGCTCAGTTGAACTTCATGGCACATGCAGAATTGATTCAGAATTACTGCTGTGACCAGGCCGTTAACACAGTGCAACTGCCTTTGGCTTGGGAAGTTTGAGATACATAGAAAATCATGACACAAGTGTTGCATAAATGCTCACGTGGAAATGTATTTGAGCAACATGCGTGAGCCTCCTAAAGGTGAGTGATAGTGAAGAATAAGATCCGTTCGGATTGTAATAGCGGATATGTGATTAGAATTAGTTTGTTAGATTCCCATTATATTACAAAAAGACAATTTTAATAGATTCTTATGAAGCACTGTATATTTTTTTGTTAATTGTTTATATTAAATGCATAGTGAGCTTAATCATCTGCTCAGTTGATTTCTTAATATCCTGAGGGATTTTTCCTGTTGTTCTTTAAATATTTGCTTAAGCAGTAGTGCTAGAAATAAGACACAAAAGACATTTTATCTTGAACAGAAACAGTGCAGTGATTTGAATTTTGCATGTTTCTTGTTGTTTCTCGACAGTTGTTACTTTCATTAACACATTTATTTATTTTAGAGAAATTACTGCCAAATATGGCTAAATTCCACAGTTAGCAGTTAACTCCAGGGTAGTGGAGTTAAACAAACAAAAAAAACTCAAACCAAAAAAAAACCCTTAAGTTAATAGCTAAGGCTTTTTTTTTTTTTTTTT
>JAAGAY010136785.1:0-22102 GCA_011801015.1 Ardeotis arabs | reverse complement strand
TATGGTGCCCTTTGGAAATGAAAAAAAGCAAAAAAAAAAACCAAACCCAAAAAACCAAACAAAAAAACCCCAAACAAAACAAAAAAAAACCCCAAAACCCAAAGTAGCTCTCTATGGAACATTTTATGTTAGTTAAAATCCAGCGGGATAATGAATCTGGTAGCCTCTGGACAAAATTATGTTTAAAAGACTTTCAAGTGGCTTGATTCCAATAAAGTAATTAAAAGAGAATCTGTCTCTAAGTAATCTCACTTTAACTTTATGTTGAGGTGCTGATGTTCAGATAAAATTTGCTCTTGCAACTTAAAACCAGAGTCTGCTGTGCTTACACACTAATATTATAATCCAAAAATTTTGAATGAGACATTAATTTGCAGCTTTGTGCCTCCAGTGTCTTTAATTTGAAAATGTATGTTTACATTTTTTCTTCCTTTGAGAGCACATATTTGTATTGAAATTTCAAATAATCTATGTTCCTGTTTTAGACCCTGAAACCAGTTACTTCTCATTTGGTAGCTGTGAATATCTGCTTAGGGCGTGGGAAAGGAAGGATTTTTCGGGTAACCTAACCAGTGCTCAGCAGGGAAAAGCAACAGCAATGTGATTTGTAGATATTATTGACTTCATAGTTATAATTTGCAAATAGGTGTTTTGCATACAAAAAAAATTTCCTGAAATATTTTACAGCCAGTGTATTTAGGGCATATTTACCCATTGCTGCAATGTAGCCACTACCAGTCAGATATCAGCTGCGCATTTCATTTGAGTGCTGGTACCCCCAGTTGTGCTCTTCTGAGGCACTTGGTCTGTGTAAGCTGAAATGTCTTTTTATTTATTTATTTATTTTAAAGATTCCATAGATCCCTTATTTGTCACACTTTCTTCATTATTGCTTTTTACTTTAATTACTGATGAGATCGTAATATCAGTTGCAACTCTGTCTCAGAAACATAAATGAATCCAGCTGCTTCTTAAGCGTAGAGGCACAAGAACGTTGTGTAAGGCTTACCAAAAGGGACAGGCTTAGGAGATTATACCAAATCTATTTGGGTACTTACAGACCATACCATTTGATCTAGGTCTTCTCCGAGTCCTAATGTATCCATGTGAGTTTCCTCGTCTTCCAACAGAATGTCTTAGCCAACTAGCTGTAGGCTCTTTTGGTCGGTGGCAAAACAGCCTCGCATTCTAAAGACTTTTTTTGGTAAGACCCGTGTTCCTGATCACTGTGCAGCGACAGATTGTCTCTGCACGGTGGCGTGCACGCTAAATGTGGATGTGATGTAACCGGAGCAGTCTTAGTAGAGCTACAGGAGGAGATACATACCACTCAGTAAAAGTCTTCCTGCCTTTACCCCATGTCTATGGAGTTTTAAAATCTTCTCCATTTTGGTTTTCGAACAAAACCAATGTGTTTTAATTAGTGAAATTCATCAAGTCACTGATCAGTCCCTCTGAGTCATTAATAACTGAAACAAAACACTGGTTTTGTTACTAACTTCGGTGGTGCACTGTTGTAACCTTTTCCATTTTGAGAAGCAGCTACTGAGATTTTGAAAATGAAATAATTCTTATAACAATAGCCATATTGTGCTTTAGTTTCTCTGATTTTATGATCACACAATTGCAAGTTAGGGAAATCTGATTATTATTACTCACTAAAAGGAGTTTTTATAACTTCCAGTGTATTACAGGTTTTATTGTCCTTGGTGTTACTAATTAGTTAACACAACTATTTTGATCTTTGTAGATAAGTGCTTATTAATTATTTTATCATGAGAAAAATGAGTGGGGTCCAAGTGCCCCATTAATTCATTTCAGCCTGAAAAATTTTCTTATAATTAGTTTGGCAAGAGGAATGAGTGAAATTAGCTACTAATGAGAAGATAAGTATAGTAATCTTTTCATGATATAAAACTGTGATTGTCTGTAGGTGGTAATAGGAATCGAGAGTATATTTCATGGGACCTTGCTTCTTTGTGTGAAATCATTAACATCATCCAATATTGTAAATTGGGTTATTTCACACCTGTGTTTCTGTCACTGACTGCTAACCCTCCAGCCACAGATACTGATAAGTTTTAGCTAATTAGAGAGTCATTAATGAAGTAAAGAATATGAACAATCAATTACGGCTTGTTTTAGTAATCCAAACAAAAACTTAATTGCATAAATTTGTCTTGTACTTTCAAGTTTTGACAGTATATTTGTGAAACATGGCAAGAATGTCAACACTTTGTAAGCAGCAGGTGTGACCTGGACACCTTCTTCTCCTGTTCAGTTGCAAATTGCTTGACTTGTGATATGCGATGATGGATTAATGGTTCGTTCTATTTGCATCATTTAAATGGTGAGGTTTATGAGAAATAACTTGCTTTTTTTTAATTATACAGATTTACAAGTTAAAACAGTACTATGTAAACAAAATCAAGCATTTCCTCACCTCCCCGACTTCAAATTAGAAGCTATTGTTCTTATATGTGTTTTCTTGCTCCTTTTCTGCCTACGTCTCTCTGGTAAAATAAGGTTTCATGCTGTTTGCCTCTTATTTACACCTCTTTAAGTTCTCTCATGTTAAACAATAATAATAATAAAAGTTACCATTCCAAGAAAGGGAATTGTGATCAATTCTTTTTAGCTCTATTAGCTGTGCAGCGGTAACTGGGCTGAAATGTACCTTTTCTACAAATAATGCTCCATTATGTCTCCTAGATAGGGCTATTGCTGTGTTTCTTCATGGTGCGCTTCACTTCCACTAAAGCCGCTGTTAACTAGTGAAGCGTACAACTGCTAATATTTAATGCAAAGTAGGAGAGATTTTTCCATGGGTAGGAGCATGTTCAGAATGCAGTGAAGCTTTTGGGATGTAGGAGCGGCTATGAAATAGCTTTTGAGATGCTGCTTGTTGTGGGGTATTTGGCAAGGCAGCTTTTGGTACCGGCTACAGGAGCTGGTTGAAGGGAAAAGTAGAAGAGGGATTTGTGGCTGGAATAGGTTGCACGATACAGTGTTTCTATCCATGTATTTTTGGTGTGCTCTCTAGAGGTTGGATTCAGCCCACTGTTATGCCAAAATAGTAACGCCAGCCCCCTCAAATTAAAATAACCTTTCTGATGAATAAACATCATATGAGAGAAGGTTGCTGTGAAGAGAGTGCTTGATGTTGAGTTAGGTGAATTTGTAATTGTATTTTACCAATTTATCTTGGAGGTAAAAATGAATAACTTCTGTATCACGTTACAAATAAGTGCGACTATGATGTGAGTACACTCAGAAACACTAAGAAGAATTTGTAACTTCTTCCCATGCTCAGAACTTTTTGGATATCTAAGTATGCAGTCTCAAATGTCTGTTAATAATATTTCTAGCAAGTTCTTTCTCCCATAATTTGATTGCTTAAAAGACTTGCACTAAGGGTATAGGTGGATATATATAAAGATGGTTTTGAGGTCATGATGCATTGATTTTACTACGAACATGTGGAAGGGATTTATACAGCATGACAACACTGTACTGGAACTATTAACCTTACTTTTGTTATTAACTGATTAAGACACAAGGGAGGAAGATGTTCTTATCGCTGCACAGTCATTTTTCAGAGCGGGATTTAGCACTGAACAGCTCAGGTAAGAATGAGACAGCTTGTTCTGAGGTGAATGCCCAGAGCTGTCATAGGATGTCGGTAGTGTCCTTGAGAAAGTGTCTTAGGCATCAGTCCTTCACTTTAAAAAATCTCTTTCCAAATAGTACTGTACATTTTGTGTCTGCTAGATTTTGCCACTGGAACTCCTGACAGAAGATGGTTGATTTGGGGGTTATTTTGGTAAAAAACCTAGTAGATCTGCTTTCTGTTCAAAAAAACGTTGCCCTTCTACATTGTCCTGAGTTTGAAGAAACCAGTTCTGAAAATTAATATGTAAATATCTAATAGTATTTCACTAAGCGTTCCATAGTTTGAGGATTTTGATGATTAACAACTTTTTGTTGAAATAAAAGGTAGGGAAAATTCTAGATAAGCAACTTCATTTTTAATAAAGCCGTATCAATTATTTACCTGGTAAGTACAAGCTGATGAAGTTGAAGAAGGGGTGTTAAGCCATGAATACTTAAAAATAGATGCTGGTCTATCTGTCTTTTATCCAGAGATGCACAACAGAAGCTTTTTCTTACATCAATATGCTTAGCTGGAAGCTTGAAAAACATTCTTCCATTAAAGCCAAATATCTCTACTGGGTGTGAAGCAACAAAAGGTTAGTATATTTAAAGACCTAATTGCTGGATGGTTTTCAGTAAATGCTGTTGGGTTTTTTTTCATTTGTATTGAAGGAATGATCAAGAATGATATATGATGCATTTCCTTCTTGTTTGTATTTTTTCTTCTGATATTTGGGTTTAGGCTCCAATTAGCTGTGAAATCTGCCTTCAGAGAAATTACCCCAAGCATAGTGTGGGCTTGTCAGTAGCTGCTTAATTCTGTAGCTACCAGGCTGCCTCAGCCAGGCTTAGGAACTGAGATATTCAGTGTCTCTTAAAGGGACTAGGAATAATTTAGATTAATATTCCTCATCATCAAATGGCAATTAGAGGAAAGAATAATGATTCTGTTTACTTCCTCCCTTATCTTTCAGAGGACAGCTGTCTGTCTTGCTGAGGTGTTTGTAGGTGTTTGCTACTTTCTTCTGTTATCACATCCCAATGTGAAAATCAGTATTGTACTGCTATTTAAGTCGTCTTTTTGCTTGCTTAATTGGGTCTAAAGAAATTGTTCTAGGTTGTCCTGTTTTCTTTGCCATCTGGGAAGGACCTCTTATTATATTTTTAAGTCCTAATTTGTTTGCTCCTAAACACCAACAAAGTTCACAAATGCTTATCCCTAGAGGAGATAAATGTCTCTGTGCTGTTAAGGGTCCCTATTGTATCTGTCAAGTTCCACACCTCAGTAACAGGCTAACGTCCCTTTCTCCCAGAAGGTAAACCACTGAGAAGAGCTACTGCTCTTAAAAACTTATCCTTACAAAAACCATAGGCATAGGTAGCAGCTAGACCCAAACTTTAAACTGCCAGCCATTCAAGAAATATCGTACTGTTCTCCGCAGATTGAGCCAAAATAATGCAGTATTTAAAGCAAGGCAGTATATCCTCCAATAATCCCCTGTTGAAGCTACAGAGCTGCGTGATGAATAAACACCGGAAGATGAGTGTCAAAGACATCCTGTATGTTCAGTTTACCACATACAAATGGAAGGTAAGATAAAGATATGCCGATGCTACAAATAGGGTCTCGCCAGCATCACAGCCTGTAAAGACTTTTTGGGTCCAATTTAAAAGTAGCTAACTTAAACGAGCACTAGGTTAGCCATAAATAGCTGTAGCAGCCCAATATTCTGCCTAAGATAGCCACCAGAGTATTTCAGCAAGTTCTTTGGCAGATTTTCCAAGTCACAGCAGCTTTGTGGATGTGCTGTTACTGCTACCCAAGCTTGCAAGTTTAAAGCTGTGGTCACATTCAGCACTGTAGTGCTAATACACTCTGTGTTGCCAGTGTCCTTTGACATTTCAAATACAGCTTGTAAATCACCTCTTACATTGCAAAACGGAGAAACAAAGTCCCTTCAGTCATGTTGGAGTCAAACTCTCCTCCCCAGGTGGGTTCTGCTTCGGCACGGAGAGCTATGCTTTACCTGCCTTCAGATTGTCACTGAGATCGAGCTGCTTGCTTTGTCCCATAAGCTTTCTGAAATTTCAAGATCCCACCAGTCTTTTAATATGATTAAATTGCTGATTTATTAAGCAGTGTTTCAGGATTATACCTCCCGAGTTAAGGGAATAAGGTTATTGACTCTAGAAAATACTCTTTTCTTTTTCATTTCTGTCTCCCCTGCACATCTTATGTGTCTCCAACCTTTCCATTTAATAAAAGTTAAACTATCTTTTGTGTATGAACCTTATCTCTCCACCTGTGAATGAGTACTAAAGCATTTTTCTTTGTTCAGATATCACAGAAAATATTTTTTTTTCTCAAATTCCTGCTTTATTTCTCAATCCTGTGGAGACAACTATATTAGGAAAGCAACTCAGAAAAGAATAGCAGTTCCCCTCTGAGAAGCTTTTGTGGTACCTACTCAGGAGCTGAAATAATTTTAAGAATTTTTTCAGAGCATAAACGAGAGTAAAAGTAAAACATATTGCTACCTTTTAGTTAGTTGCTGTATCTTAATACTGACAATTTGTCTAGTACTTAATATCCTCTGGCCATTATGTAGCCCTAGACTGTTACTTAGAACTCTTTCATGAGAGGAAAAAAAATAACACTCTATTTTTTTTTTTTTTTTTTTTTTTTTTTTTTTACATGCAGAAATGAGAGAACAAAGGAAAAATGTGTTTTGTTCAGGGTCAATGGAATTAGTCAGTGGTAACTATACAGAAATAGAAAAAAATTGTCTTTACTTCTGCTTTATATTGCACTGATGATTAATGGAATTATGAAGTGAACTACTAAATTTATATGTAAGCTTACTAAATTATGAAGTAGATATTTGAAGTTATTCCCAAAATAATAGGAGAGAAAGTTAAACTGGAACTTTAGCAATATCAGCTAAAATCAATGGCTGTAATTATATGAACCGTAAGCTGCATTTGGTGATAAAAATCAGCATGAAATGTGTTTTTCCTGTTTTGACATCTTAACCACATTTGTCGCATCCAAGTTACGAGCCTGTCTCTTGCGCTTTCTGCAGAAGACCTCAGCACACCATCCGCTTGGCTTAGACTTGAGTTTACATTTCAAAGCCATGAAATGCCTTCTGAATTTGGCAACAGAGCTGTGTATTCTGCTATAGTTTTCATAAATTCCTCTGAGTGACTTCTGTGCTCTACATACTTTCAGTGCTTTCCTATGATGTCTGCTTTTGCTTAAAGGGAGATGTTAGAGACACGTTCTCTGTTTTTTTTTCCTCGGTACTTAATTTGTTAGTGCTCTTCTCTTCCTCTCCCATGAAGACTCCTTGGATTCCTCTGTTAATTTAATGGATGCATACAAACTCTTCAAGAAGGTGTAAATTTGGAAGGATGTATCAGTGGAAAGTCTTTTGTTAATTTAAAAATGCTAATTTAATTTGAAAAAATATTTTTAAATAGAAATACAGAGCCACGGGACTTGAGAAATTTGAAAGTGTGTGTGTATGTGTTATGACAGTGCTTACTATAAGCAATTCTTGTGCCTTCTGCTTTCATTTATGAACAGATATATCTCTGCTAATTCCATATACAAACCAAGTGTTCAGCAATAAACAGTGAATGTCTAGGGTTTTCTTTAAATAGGCTAGGGCAGTGGGAGAGACATTACAGCAAGAACTTTGAATGTTCTATTATCATACCCCAGGGCTCTGGAATTCTATAGAAGTTCAGTGATAACAGGGGTTGATTTTTTTACCTATTCATTGAGGGACTCTGACCACCTCATACCTCTTTTAATGGAGTATGGTTAAAGTGATAGAAAAGTGTTAATGCATTAGAAGGCATTTGGTTAACTGCCAGAGAGATTTAACACTTTCTGATCTACTTGGGTGACTTTTCTTCTTTTCACCCAGATATTTTAAGCTTTGTTTGAAGTCCGTGGAATGCAAAATACCACTGGTCTAATTCAGATTATTTAGAAAAAAAATGAGCAACTCTCTGAAGCTTAACCAAGGTGTTTCTGTAATTCTTCCAAATAAGTCAAAGAAGATGCAGAAGTCTCTTATCACTTTAGTAGGTAAAATGTAGACAATAAGTTATAATTAATAAATGGAGAGTTACTCGTCCAGGAAACCACAAGTTGTCTTGTTAGTATTCTTCTGCTGGAAGCTCAGAAGTAGGCCCGCAGAACACGTTTTCCTGAAGAACACGCTGTTTTCATTGCCAAGGAAGAAACCAGCTGAACATGGAATGAGATTTAAACAAAAATTTAGACTTTGAGATTTGGGCCATACAATGAATAGTCTTTCCTAGCTCACACATTTCATCTAGAACTGCCTGGTTTGCATGTCTAAAGTTTAACAGTCATGTTTTGTTGTTTATTACGAATCTAATAAATTTGCAGTATCTGAAAATCTGAGAAATTTTGTGTTGCAAACACATTCAAAATTGAAGGTGCCTACTTTGCTGTTAGAACCGTATAGTTCAATAAATACACAGCAATTGGTAGCGCACATAAAACGTTCTCTATTAGATAAGCAGAGAAATACTTCTGTGGTTTTTGAACAGTAATATTACATCCATATAGCTATGGGTGTAATTTTGTTCACATGTGGTAGGAACATTTATTAATGTCAGAGAATGTATAGTTGTAATTTTTTGTTTTCCTTGTTTCTTTTGTTCTTTGAAACAATGAAATAAAGAATGTGAATGGAAAACAGGTTTTATTGAGTAATTTACTGTATGTAAATGATGGACTAAATGTCCCATTCAAACAATCTTTGAATATTTAAAAGTGTTTTTGTAGTAAACTATTTATTGGTACTCAGGCTATTAAACAACATGGAGCTACTTACTCTAAACATATCTTATGGAAAAAAACACAGATACATCATTTTCTTTTTGGTTGAGTCGTATCAGTTGTGTTATTTTTAATTACAGTATTAGGGAAGCAAAGGAAGACTTTAAGTGAGGCGATCAGAAAAAAAAAAAAAAGTGCAGCAGATTTTACTCTGCTATAATTTGGTATATATGACCAAAACTCACATTTAAACACCAAAGAAAACATCTGGGTGTTTTCAAACCTTACTTGAAGACAGTTTGGTTTAGTATTTGATTTTAGAAGTGTTTAACTTTCTCTAATTTTTTTCCTCATAGTGATACAATGTGCGTAGCACCATCTATACAGCAGCGGTAATGATGAAAGTAATGTAGCTTGGTAATCACTGCTATTCTAGAGTGAGTTTCTGGAGCAGCAGGAGAGATTATTTCACAAGTGGCTGTACAATACCAGTTATGATATAGCAGGAACTTGCAATTCCTGTCCCCTTCAAAGAGATGACATTTAATTATGGTAATAACTTTACCGATAGCTGATACACAGTATGGTGTGCATTAAAATGATACTGTCTGTGAGAAATTACTTCAAAATGTTGTTTGAAAATACAAGGAAAGAAAATACCTCCCCACGGGAGAAAATTGTTAGAAATTTCTTTTGACTAAAGAGGTAATACAGCAGTTTTACTGCATCTTGTATCTTTCTGCAAAGGTGCTAAAAGATAATTTGACAAACGCTGTCAAATGCGGTAACCTCATCTCATTCCTTCACTGCACATCTAAATCCCCATGCGCGCTCCTCGAGCGGGTGGGCTGGGCGGTGGGGAGCTGTGGACGTGACGCCTTTGCAGCGGTTTCCCACTGACAGACGCAGTGACCTTATCAGACAGACGGCTCTATCCGGCGTGACAGGCTGGCCATCTGCCTTGTATTGATCATAATTGATTTAAAGAAAGTGATCCTCCAAAGCCTGGTGCTGCTAAACCCCACAGCTAAATAGACATTTTATTTGGAGACTTGAACCTTGAGGGTGTTTTTTCTCTCATTTCAATCTGATTTGTAAAACACAATGTGAAGATGTGTCTTCTGGTGGTAAAATGCTATTGTCTTCCCAAAACACAGCCTTAAATATCTGAAGCAACTCAAATTCCAGAAAGATAAGAGAACTGGAGTTCACTGCGGTTGTGATAGCGAGTAACTGCTCCCTGGTCCTGAAGAGGGATAGGATCTTTTCAACAATTTTCCCAATAAAAGATAAATATTTTATCCAGTTCTCCAGCTGTCACTGTTTTGATGTAGACATTACACATATGTAGATACTTCTGTCTGCAGCCTAACAATAGCTTGTAATATTTCAATAGCTGTAATTAACAGGCACAAATTGGCTGTATATTGCTGTATGTTTTTCTTATTTATTTTTCAAACCAGAAGTAAATCAGTGGTTTTTTAGTTGTAACATTCTTTAGATTTACAACATATTTAACATTCAAACTTGATAATTTATTTCATCTTTTACATTTGTAATTTAAATATGCTACTTTACATTTCATTTAAAAGGTATTGCTTTTAATGAAGTATAAATCCTACCCTAGAAATTCTGCAGCATGTGTAGTAGAGAGATGGTCATGGAGAGACCATGTAATACTGAATACATAAATTTTCTCTATTCTGAAATGTGTCTAAGCAGTAAATAAGAATCGCTTCACTGAGAACTAAAAATCTGCTGTCTCCAGAGGCTGCTACTCTTGTAAAGCGATGCCCTGCCAGAGGTTTGCCAAAGAAACTGAAGCGTGAGGTGTCTCGCTGAAGTAGCCGAGCAGCCAGCATAGTTCAAGAGCTGAATGGGCATGGGGGCTGAACTGTGGTTTCATTCCTAAGGATGATTTCTTCAGGTTCACCAGGAGGACAGATCTAAGGAAACTTGTATTTTTTGCTCTTTGTACCTCCTTTGAGGATGAAGCAGTTTAACATCCAGGGGTGTCAATTCAGCACTTTTCAGAAATTCCAGAGGGAAGATTTTCAGAATCACGTAGGGAAGACCCAACTGTCCTTCGTATCTTTTTTTTGAAAATCTGTGAGAACTGGAGAGGAACTTGAGGTATGTGGTACTGTGACAGGTGATACAACTGTTGAAAGGGAAGATTTTTGTCTTAACCATTTTAAAGCAGAATAACTTAATACTATGTGTTATTTGTCTTAATGGTGTTTTATGTGTGGTCTCAATGGAAAGAAGGCAGCACATAAAACATCACATAATGTAAGTATATATGTAATAAATTACATATTTTAAAGGAGTCATTAGTCGACAATGTAGAGGGAACAGTTCAGGTTGGATGAGGAATGGATGGCTCCAGGATGAATGCAAACAGAGATGAAATAAGCGTTGGTGGCCGCCTAGATTCAAGAAGAATCTAGAATCGTGGAGTCCATTGATAAAACTTACAGTTCATATGATCCTTTGCAGATCAGGTCTGATTCTGAAGGGAGGGAATTTGTGGAGTATGACAATTAAGTACCCAGATTCTCAGCTTCAGTTACTCTGAACGCTTGACTGTCCGACTCGAATGACTAGGGCACATATTGAGAATTTTAATTGAAGGCAGTTAAGCAAGTATTAATTGTACATTATTAGGCTGTGGATGAATCGGGATGGAGGTGACAGTTACAAAGCACCCTCTGTTCTGAAGGTGATGAATCTGAGTATAGCAGTGCTTGCAGACAGCCCTGACAGCCCTGTGTCCTGAGCCTCAGATAAACCCTGAAGGGTTAGACACACCAGATATTAATTCACTGGGATACCACCCTCTTACACAAATCTCACCACTCCTCAGGTTATTTAATGGGTATCAATTTCTAGGGGTTAATTTTTCAGCCTCATCCAAAAAATGACAACACAGTCCTTTTATTGCTGCTGAATGTATTCCTAGGAGTTACCTGAGAGATCTCTGGAACTGTTGTTTATCTTACGTAGTATGAAAACAGAGTGGATGGTCCTCAAGGACATCATTTTGAGAGCTGTCTCAAGGCTTCTCAGAAGTGTAGGCAAAATATGCGTGTGCAAAACCAGAAGTTCTTTGCAAGGGTAAGGTAGGTAACAGGAGGTAGGTGAGGAGTAGGTAGGAGTTTTAGAGTGGGTGTGAGGAGTCGGGTGGGATATTAAGATGCTGTCAAAAGAAATAAGAAACATGGGAAATAAAGACTCAGATTATGGACATGGTGGGAGCAGAATATCACGCTGCAGACGTTTCTTAGTGTTGAGGAAAGTAGATACTGTTGATTGCTGCCTCTCGCACAAGCAAGTGGTCAGGGTATCACATACTGAAAATATTTTACTTACAGTGAGAAAGGTTTTAAGAAGAAAGGAGATTATTTAAAGCATGAAAGGCACAGAATTAATGATGATACAAAAGTAGGCCAGATACCAGACTCTTTGAAAATCTGTTAATTGATAAGATTTTCTTTTTTTTGGGGGGGAAATGAAGAAGTTAGACCTAAGGAAAATGTAGCTCTGGGTAAAGAGAAATGAGAGTACGTTAAGATGTCCACTTTCTGAAGAAGGTTATACATGCCTCCTTGTGGAAATTACTGACATTACTCATTTGTCTAAACAGAGTTAATGAGCGTGCAGGAAGGCACTCTTATTGTCCTCAGTGTCTGATAATTGCCTGTACTCAAGATTCTCTGGTTCTGTAAATCTTGGAACTAATACCCCCATGCTGTGAGACTTTGTTTTGATTGTGGTGTATCATCAGATTAACCGTTAAATTGGCTATTGAAAAAAGAGTAGAAAAAATATTTTATTGAAATTCTTTTGCAGAAGAGCATTCTTAGTCATGGTGATTGGGTTATTTAAACTAATATGAAAATCACATAGGTTATCCAATGGTAGCATTAAAAAAAAAACCAACAACCAAAAAACCCCCCACCAAAATATTCCAATTTTCCTAAGAGGAAGAGGGTGGAAATTTCTCTAGACTGCTTTAAAATGCAGATTGTGTTATGCAGATTTTTAATGTACAGATGATATAGAATGGAAAGTTCATGGAAAGATCCATCTCTGCTGAAATAGGTCATACAGGCACCAAAAGGAAATGTAAGAGTTTTACTTTTCTCTGAAGCAAAATGCTTGTAACCTGCAAGGATGAAGACATCAGAGTATCTTGAAGATCTTACTGAATCAAAGTTTGAAAAATATAGCTCTGGGAAGCTGCTATTTTTCAATTACTGTTGATCCAACTGATTTTGCCTTGTAAATCAAATGTTTTCATATTGATTGGAATTACTTCCCGGAGAAGTTTGTGTTAGGTACTTAAGGTATCATCAATTTTTGATCAATATAATAATATTGATCAAAACAAGCTTTGCTTGTTTGAAAATTAATATTGCAGTTTACTCTTGCTTTCGCTTCAATCTGTAACAACCTCCGAGAAACTACAGTAATTTATATCACTGAATCACCTTGATTCTAAGCAGTAACCTGAAATCCCACAAGAGTTTGTAGGATTCTCCAAAATAGCACCATACCGGGCGTTTCAAGAGCAATTCTATTTAATTGCCTGACTCTGGCTGAATTTCAAGCAGAAGCTGACTCTGTATGCAGGCTTGATGTAACAGGTGGGTCTTGTCATCCCACTGATCTGATTATTGGTGGAAAGCGACTGCATAATTGTTTTGAAGTAGAAAATTAACAGTAAAGGAGCCCGTTCCTGTCAGTCTTCCCACTCTTCAATTTTGGTTCCCAGGATTTTGCATTTTGTAGCCAACTTTTTCGCCCAGATACAACATTGCTACTTATCTTAAAAATAATTGGCTTTTACTTCTCAGACTGAATACAACGTGAAGTACTTGAAAACTTGTAAGAGTGAAAATTACTAGCTAAAAGCTGGTGCTTTTTGAGATCACATTCTTTTAAACTGGCTTTTAGTAACTTCAAATGTGTACTATTCTAAATGCTATGCATTTTGTTTTTGAAAAGGCACTTGGTGGGGTTTATGGTTTATTTTTAGAGATAAATAAGTATTGATAATGTTTAATGAAGATTACACTCACCACTAAATGCGCATTTACTTTGATTACTATTGGTAAGTATTTTTGGAAACTTGGGGCTTGTCTTATTGTCTTCAAAAACGTTGAGATCACGATGTATTGTAATCGCTATTTTGGGATTGCTAACTCGCCCTATTTTAAACTAAGGTCTTTAACTGCACAAGAAAATATTTCATGTATTGTGTGGTTTGTTGGGGTTTTATTTAGTCTTATTATTTTTCAGTTTCTCATTATCTTGTTCAGGTGAGTTTTACAAAATTTTTAGTGATTAGTAATATCAAGTCTCCTCAGTGCTGTGTTGTATTTAAGATTCTAAGGTTTGTTGGAGAACATATGCTGACCAGGAATCTAAATAGTAGGCATTGATTTTTGTTGTTTTTCTTTTTAATATAAACTTTTATATATGAAATACAGAGTGCATAAAGATATATTGTTAAAAAAACCGCATGCACATAGCCTGTACTATAAATCTTGTTTTTCTATAATTCCAATATTGCTAGCCGTGCTCAGTGCACTTTTTTAGATATTGATGGCATTGTTTCACCTACCTTGTTAGACTTCTCGTAATTAAAATTACATAGCATTGTTGGGAAGCTTACTGCAATCATGTCCTCACTTGCAAATGATGAATGCATATAAACTAAAAATATTTAAATGATACATAATTGCTAGGTTCTTGACTCAACAATTTACTTAGCTCTAGGGAGAGGGAATGAAAAAGGAAAAATGTTCATTAGGGCTTAGGGATTCAGCCTGGTGTATTAGAAGGAATTGGATTATTTGGTTTACAGTGTTCTTAACAGATTCAATTTCAGCCAGAGATAATTGAAGTGTCGTCAAAGCTGTGTGCATCACTAAAACATACAGAAAGACAAAGTCCCCTGGGTTCAGTAAAACAATATAGAACAATGTGGAGTAGCTTTTCAGAGATTTAACTGCCATTACACTGAGCCTGCTTTTAAAGTATATTACAGCAAACTTAGATGAATGCCTTCCTATGTAGTTTGCAGAGAATAAATATGTTTAGATTGTTTTCTTTCATTGTTGAAGGAATCTGTTTAAAAAATTTATTAAATCTAATGCCAAAACTTGTGACTTTGTAGCAGAAATTCATCGATGTTTGTGATCAGTATATTTCTAAAATTCTGCCAGTTTCTTTCTTAATGTTCCCTATCAAGGCAGATTTGGATTTTAAAGCTATTTTTTTTAACACAACAAATAATGCTGTACGTAAAAATGTAGTTTTGTTACTGCTTATTGCTAGATCAAAATATACAATTATTGAGAAAGATCTGTTACTGAACCCATCGGTCCACCACCTTTGCACAGCGGATTGTCTCTGATTTCAACCAATTTACTGCCCCAGTCTCCACTGTAAACACGTTACTGCAAGGGCTTGTGTACTTGGGGGTTGTTGTTGTCAGCCAGCCAGATTCTAATGCGGTGTCGTAATCGGTAAACTCCTTTCATGATGTAGTCCAAAGTGGACTTAATCACATTTACTTATGGTTATAATCTGGAGAACATTTGGAAAGGACTATCTAGAGTAACTTGGAGCAAAAAAAAAACAAACCAAAAAAAACCCAAAAAACAAACCGGGAATGAATATTCCATGACATCAAGATGGAGTTAGGGTACAGCAAAGAGTTGACATTTTGTGACCATTTCTAAGGGTTTTAACTAATGTCAAGACACTGACGATCAAGACCTCGCTGATGTGAGTGCAAATAAAATTGCGTGTTCATGACATGTTCATGCAGAAATCACAGGAATTTTGGGAGAGATGCAAGCAGAAGAAGGTGTGGTATAAGCAAAACAGAAGTACTAAAACGTTTAGATAAGTTTTGGAAAAATTTTGCTCATTTGGATGCTTGTGTAGCCCATGAAGTTTATTTCTAGGTAGTTGTCTATATATATTGCAAATGTTGGGGCTAATTGTGGATTTTTCCCTGATATTTTATTGAGTTTTGTTTGATTTTGCATTCTGTTGGATTTGTTTAAAATAAATACAATACAAATACTTCTTTTGAAAGTAACTTCAGGTTTTTCTAGTCCTTTGAGCTTGCTTCAGAACATAAATAGTTCTTGTAAATTCCAAGCTTTTTTTTTTTAAATCCAACAGATTCCCCCTGTATTTATGTAAAATAGATATCAGGGTTTAAGTAAAACATGGACTTTTATTGTTCTATAGCTCTGAACATAAGGTCATTAATTTATATAGTAACTAGAAAAATATTTTACATTTTATTGTGAGGCCTACTAAGTTTTTTAACAAAATATTTTATCTTCCAGAGAGTTGAAGTACTTAATGTATTCTATGCATAAAAAGATATAAGGAAAAGCTTTGTGATATCAACACAGAAAATAATCCACTAGGACCGCTTCATAACCATATTAAAGAAGATTTTCATAATGAAACAGATTCGCATTTAGAAGACTCCTTAAAGACTGTTCATCTAGCTGGAGAAGGCCAGGGAGGAGCAGCCATTTTAAGTGTTAAACAGCTCTGGCACAAGAGAAACGCAGGATGTAACATCACAGTACGTGTCACACCTGTTAATAGGAAAACCTGAAGTGTCAGTTTAAGTTATTTTACATTTATGATCTTTTTTTTTTATTATTGAAGTAGGCAAGGTTATTATTGCAGAAGCTATACTAATTTAAATAATCATAGTTAATTCTGTATGAGCTCTACAAGGTAAAGGCAGCAAGAAATGGATTCACAGGATAACTTGGTGCTTTGTGCTCTTTTCGATTCACTGATTTCAAAGCGCTTTACTGGGATTAATATTCTAAGCCTCCAGAGAATTCCCAGGAGGAAGTTAAGCATTATTCATATTTTAGAGATGGGTAAATGAAACCAGGTGAGGTTATAACCTGTACAAAGTCACACAGAGGCACTAGGCCTCTGGAGAACGAGGGAACAGACACAGGAATTTTTGCATCTTGTTACCTGCTGTTACCATGCGAGTAAAAGATCACCTGGAAGATACAAAAAACCCCTCTGAGACTCAATAGTTGAAGTCACTTTTAACCCATTTAATGGATTTGTAAGTAAGAAGCAGCAGTTATTTCATGCAGGTCTTTTAATTCCTGGTGACTTATGTTGTGTCTGACCTTCAGTAAAGTTGTTTGCTATGTGGCAGCATGCTCATATTGTTGAATCTTGTCTACAAAGATAAGACTGCAAATACTGAAGTAACCTGGTTCATTGGTGTTCAGGTGAAATGTCATTTCTTCTGGTGCTTTGCTCACAGTAAGGAGCAGTGAGCTAGGAGATCAAAAAGCCTCTTTTCAACTCTTTCTGTTACGCTTCATATATCTCAGAATTTTAGTTCACTATGGGGACAAGTAGAGTAAAACAATGGCAAAACTGGGATGATTTCTATTTTTTTATTGTAAGATGCAACATAAGTAAGATCCTCTGTACCCCTACGCACTAAATACAGTGGCTGGCATGATCGAACTGTAGAGTTTGGCAAGCGGGTTTGGAGTGGCTGTTGTTTATGCTTGACAGAAATTACCTATTTTCCTGAATATATTGGTTTGCTGCATGCTGACTGTAGTTTTCTGGCTGTAATGACAGAAATGTAATTGTTCATATATGCCTTCCCTGAATGCAGGCACTTTGACATTACGCATTGATATTGTACTGCAGTATTCCTATAGGTACACTGTAAGTATATTCTTTGCAGTTTATGTTTGAAAAATTAAAATTCAGTTATGCATGAAAATGCTTAATATTATTAATGAGTATACTTTTATGATAATTAGTGATGCTCTTCAGACATTGATTCATCTGCTAGGGAGATCAAATTATTGTAGCATTATAGTTTTTCCTAGTCTGTAGCAAGACTCAATAAATAGGATAGAAGCCTGAGGTATTTTGCACAAGGTAGGATCATGCTTGGGGAAATGAAAAAAACAGAGATGACCTTTGAAAGTACTCATATGGAGGAATTAATGTTTTCTTAATGCCTCCTAATTTATAGTTCTTGTTATAGGCTCGTTATTCATCAGAAATGCTTTGATGCTGTGTGGTATTGCTTTCAAAGCTGAATATACAGAAGTAGCTGAAATTAAATAATAATAATAATAAAAACTCACTTTGCTCTAGTGAAGTGAACCTTTTGCAAATTACATAATACTTCCTTGGTTACCTTTGTGTTTCACGATGGATAGTATGTTATTTTTGTAGCTGGAAAGAACAAAAATATCTGCATTAGAACACTTTCCTTGAATCTCCTTGAATTTATTTCCTTGAATATAAGGATTCTTTTTGTACAGAGTCTTTTCATTGATAATTCTATTTTTGGTTACAATGAAGTGATCTCTTAAGATTCAGTTTAGCAAAGTACTTAGTTCTTGCTTAAGTTAAAATGTAAGAGCTGTCCAACTGACTGTAAAATATTATTTATTGTGCTTTTCAAACTGTTGCCTAATTGTCAAAAAAAAGGAGGTATGATACGGGGTGAGAAATCACCTCTTACTCTTACAGAGCTTCAAGGAGTACAGCTGATGCTGATGTAATTACAGTACCACCTTGAACAGGAACACCTTGAAGGCAAGTGTTCTGCTAATGCCAGAGTACATGAGCGTGGTGATTGTCAGGTGGAGGCACAAAGGTGGTAGGCTACCCTTGAGAGATGATGATCCTCTTTCAGTGGACAAAATTACAAATTTTTCAGATGGCAGAACATTCTCTTGCTCAATGTCATTCATATAAAAGACATTCTAATGAGATGAAAAACATGTTAAGTGAAGTACGCAAGGTCTGGCGCAGTGATTACTGACTTGCACTTTTCTGGCTGGTGATATGCAGGTTTACAAAACCACGTATTTGATCAAAAACTACTGACAGCTGTGAAACTAATGTGTCAGTAGTAGCAAATAACATCATAGCAGTGGATAGGAGTCACTTCTTGCTTTTGGGGGTTGCTGTTTCTCAGCTAACACTCAGACGTGGTACCCCCGCTCCAGTGCCATATCCGAGTTCAGCTGGAGCTTCTCAAGAGTAGCTCTGCAGGGAGGAATCACAGCGTCAAGCTTACACTCAGCTGGCGTGTTATCATGTGCGTACGAACTGATGGAACTGTGTACTCTGCACATGGTAGCACTACTGTGTTAAGCGCCCTGACTGATGAACTGAGGGGAGAAGAAGATGAAATTTTCAGCTGTCATGTAGAAATTTGTTGTGACTGGTTCTTGTGTTTGTTTTGAGCCAATATTTTATTGTGTGCTTACATTCATTGGGAATATGGCTTTTTGCAGATATTTTGGTTGTGTATTTTCATAATGATACAAAAGCTACTGTCTGTTCAGTTAATTCTTGCTCTTCAGTTAGTGATTATAGATATTTTTTTTTTTTTTGAGGGAGGTAGGATTAAAAAAAAAATATTTACCTCCATTCACAAGGTCAGTGATTCATATTTAAGGCTGGCCTTCTGTGCTAGTGCTTCAATTGTACTTTTTTCGGTACTTATTATGGCTAGTAACTACTAACTTGGGTATTGCAATCAGCCTGATCTTCAGTTTGTATGAATGGGAAGAAAAATGTTATCTGTTCGCAAATATGATTTTTTTTTTTTTTCAATGAGCTGACCAGCCCAGTGGTGGGCACAGCGGGTGAGCAATATCCGCGTGTTACAACTGAGCAGCAGTGTTCCAGAAGCCTTGCTTCCGAACTTGTAATACCCCTTTTAAAATATGGGCTCTGATAGAAGAGGATTTGTTTCAATCATGACATGGTAAATTTATCCTTGGGGATATCAGGAAGCAGGAGTTCCATCAACAAGTGTCCGCTTTCCTGTCAAGATCCGATTAGTTGTGAAATTACAAGTAGCGTTTTAGACATGGTTACAGTAAAGGTTACAGGCACTCTTTGGATCTAAAATTTCATTTTAAAGCAAAAGGTCCCCAAGGGCTGCTTTAATTTATTTAATTACATTGTACAAGACTTGGGTAATAGTTTTAGATCAAAGTATAAAAACCAACTTCCAGGCAAATTTGTAATATAATTCAAAGTGGTAAATTGCTAAACACTTCAACAGCTTTGCTTTAAAGACAGAATGATACGAGGATATGGATTGCAATGATATAGTACAAGTGTAAGCCTTATATTAAAATCATAAATAATAAACTAGGAAAGGTAACTTTCTTAATTGTAATGGCAGCATATCTTCCTTGAAAAGACTGTGCTACACAACTGAATTAAATTGACCTAGGAAGCCCTCAGGTCTTTTAAAGCATTTCTTACTCCCCTTGGTAGTTTGGACAGGGAAGATGGGCTTTAAATCTAGTATTTTCATAAAATAGTTCTATTTCAAAGGGTTCTTTGCCTGTAGTGCAGAAATAATTATTTCATTAGTTCTAGGTCTTTCCTTATCAGGTGTGTCATGGCGATGGCTGAGATTTCCTTACGCTTTCAGATTCCCCTCACTGCATACCTTGAATGATACTACTTTTCACTCTTCCTAATCTCAGTTGGAACTTTGGTATCCATTTTCCCAGACATGATGTTTTGGGTGGTTTTCCCTAGTTGTTTTACTACCACATGCCGAATTGCATTCAGCATCTGCAAGCTGTCTCACGTCTGGGTCTGTGATTAGCAACGTGATGAAAATGAGTCAAAAACAGCATCACCAAAGCAAAACATTAATAATTAAATTTCTCTAAAGGTACAAAGTGCACACCACAAGAATCAGAAAGCATTAAAAAATTTCCATGTCCAGATCTCTCTTACACCATCATATTTCTTTGCCAGCAATTTTTATTTACCCTTAAGCAAACTGTTTTCAACTCTCTCACTGCAAGTAGTGAACCCTTGGTTTGGGCATGTGGTTCTCTGTGTGTTTCCTTTCTCATCAGTCAACTTTGACTGTCACTCACAGCATCATGTCTGATTACTGATACAATGTCAAGGCCAAGGCTCCGCTAATGGTAGTCATTTCTAAAACCTGACAAAGGAGATGTATTCTGAGGGTGGAGGCTGGCGATAAATCGGAACTGTTGTATCTGGTGTTTGTGAGTCTGACTTGTAGCTGAGTTACTGAGCTTTACAGTTCCTGCATTAAATCTTTTGATCCGCAAGTATATGCTACATCCATCTGAAGTTTTTCCAATTCATCATACCTGGTCTTATAGCTTCTTTTTATAGTTTTTTTTTAAAAAACAGACCAGCAATTTCATTGACTCCTTCCTTTAAATAAAGGCTGTAGGATACTTTGCCATCAGTTTTCTTAAGATCAATACTCCTCCGAAATATAGTGCGCTTCCCTCTGTTTCATATTTAAAGGACAGTTCTGTTTATTTCCGTATTGATGTGCTACTTTTTCATGGTTTTCCACCTCGCTTATTTAATCTATTTGGCAATAGAGCAATGTTAGTTTTTGCTCAGCTAAGGTAAAAGTTATGACTCATCTAAGAGCTGTCTTCCTAGTGATATCTCCTAGTTCAAATTATTCCACCTAAATAAACTGTAAGTACATGGAATTTTAATATCCAGATTCTTGTTCTTGGAACAAAAAGAGGCAGCATACACAAAAATTACATCAGATACGGATAGCTTTTTCTAGAATAAATTTAATGATCAATTTAATGAAAAACACTAAAAATGAAATGAAGGTGTTGAAAATTGAGGAATGTTGCTAAACTTAGTTTTCTCCATTGTAACTCCCAATGCAGTACTAAAAATTTTCATATGGATATATTAATTATTACAGTAGAAATAATAGTAACTATAGAGCTGTAGTAGAACTTCTTTATGCTAAAACACAGACGTGTCTTTTCTGTTGAAGGGCAGAGTGAAAAACTGAAGTGGTACTGTCTGCTCCCTGGCTTCAGAGCTTATCTGACAGTCTTCAAATTATCTTTTAGTTCTTTTGGCCATTTAACACTAAAACCATTCTCGATGAATACAAAAAGTTGCTTTGATGGTTCTCTGTGTTCAATGGAGCAAATACTATTTGCTATGCTTCTTGCACAAGCCAAACAGCTGCCTTTTGTTTAATTTTTGTGATATTGTGGCATATGATAAAATCTCCTGCAGTTTCCAAGTCTATAAAATTCTTGAAACATCATACTAAACCTAGAATGGGAGAGTCTTTTTGTTAAAGTTGTTCAAAGATACAAGAATTTAAATCTGCAGGTGACTCACCAATGTTCAAATACTTGTATTTAAATAATTATTTTAAAATGCTTGATTAGTCTTGCAATCTGTAGCGTAACATCAAAGATTCAGTCAATGGTCACGCTTATTACTTGTACGATAAGTACTTATTACTTGTACTGTAAGTACGCTTGTACTTGTACTTTACAACCTTTTTGTTGTAAAAGAAGCATTAGCTGGTGGTTAAATGGTTTGTTCTGTAACATATATAATTTCCAAATGGATGTGAAAAACTATGTGTGTGTGGGGGGGGTTGTTTTGATTTGAGTTTTGTTGTTGTTGTGTTTGAGGCTTTTTTTGTCCTCATGAATTTTTTCTGGAAACTTTTTTTTGAGGGGGAGGGATACCCTCACTGTAGGGTTGTTTTTTTTTTTTTTT